>ML363368.1:0-19117 GCA_005239505.1 Nicotiana paniculata | reverse complement strand
CCCCCCCCCCCCAAAACAACGTTCTCTTTCCGGCCTTTCAACCAATCGATACGAACCTGGAGAGCAACCCGAAATTTTGTGAACAATGCGGGGTCGAATTTGTTGATTCTCGGAGGTCGCGCCCTTGCCGGCTATCTTTGATTGTCTTGGTCGGAAAATTGGGGTCTTTTGAGCGGGTTGTCTCCTCTCTGATGATCTTTTCTAAAAGAAGTAATGAAAGGGAGGCCCGGGGTCAAAGCGAGTTCGTAGCGAAGTATTGTTCATGATTGAAGATGAAAACTGTTTTTTGATTATTCCTCGATATGGTCCATTTAACAAAGGATCATACATTTTTCTTTTTTTTCTTTCTATAGTGGAGATAGTCGCACGTAATGACAGATCACTGGATAACAAGCCTAAAGGTTTTCTTCTTGATGAGATCGACTCGTTGAGAATGATTCTGATCTAGTTCACGGCCTATCAGAAGTAGAAGGCGCTCTGGTGGGATCTTCACGGACAGAAAAAGATTGCAGTCAGTTTGAATAAAAAGAGAAAAAGAAAAGCCATTCCATTTATACAAAAGACCCACACCCAAGTTCCATAGCTTTTGGTTCGCTATCCCAATCATGATTTTCAATACTATGTTATTCCCAATATTTGTATTAGGACTCTTTACTTTGTTTGTTGGATCTCTAGGAATTCCTTTCAACAAAGAGGGAAGGAATGTGGATATATTATCGAAATGGTTAGCTCCATCTATAAATCTTTTGCATCAAAAGTCGAGTAATTCGATGGATTGGAATGAATTTTTAAAGGATGCAGTTCTTTCAAACTTCCATCAAAGAGAAGCAAATGAAAGGCTTTCATAAAAGTTCTCGTAGAATCGAGAATGAAGTTTTCATTCTGTACATGCCAGATCCATGACTGCAATTTACAGAGACGCGAAAGCGAAAGCCTATGGGGTCGCTTCTGTAACNGAGACATAACTTTGGGCTTTGTTGATTTACTGCGTGATGATTTTGTTGAACAAGATCGAAATCGCGGTATTTATTTCACTCAAGATTGGGTCTCTTTACCAGGTGTTCTACCCGTGGCTTCAAGAGGTATTCATGTTTGGCATATGCCTGCTCTAACCGAGATATTTGGGGTTCGTACTACAGTTCGGTGGAGGAACTTTAGGACATCCTTGGGTTAATGCGCCAGGTGCCGTAGCTAATCGAGTAGCTCTAGAAGCATGTGTACAAGCTCGTAATGAAGGACGTGATCTTGCTCAGGAAGGTAATGAAATTATTAGCGAGGCTTGCAAATGGAGCCCGGAACTAGCTGCTGCTTGTGAAGTATGAAAAGAGATCGTATTTAATTTTCCAGCAGTGGACGTTTTGGATAAGTAAAAACAGTAGACATTAGCAGATAAATTAGCAGGAAATAAAGAAGGATAAGGAGAAAGAACTCAAGTAATTATCCTTCGTTCTCTTAATTGAATTGCAATTAAACTCGGCCCAATCTTTTAATAAAAGGATTGAGCCGAATACAACAAAGATTCTATTGCATATATTTTGGCTAAGTATATACTTACCTAGATATACAAGATTTGAAATACAAAATCTAGAAAACTAAATCAAAATCTAAGACTCAAATCTTTCTATTGTTGTCTTGGATCCACAATTAATCCTACGGATCCTTAGGATTGGTATATTCTTTTCTATCTTGTAGTTTGTAGTTTCCCTGAACCAAGCCAAGTATCACACCTCTTTCTACCCATCCTGTAATGTTATTATTTTAGATTTAACTAATTTGATGAAAAGGTTGACATCAAACTAGTGCTAGTTCACCTCAAACTAGTGCTAGTTGATGAGCGTTACTTCGGAAACAAAAAAGGTCAAAACCACTAAAATCATAACATAAAAATTCCCAAGTACTCTCTTTCGGATTCAGGAAACAACTCTCAGAGTTCCACGCGGGATTGGATATCGAAGGTTCCCAATCTATTGCTTGTTTTGTTTGTTTATCAACTCTAGTCCAAATATCTATAGAATAGATTAGATTGGTACTAGGATTTTGCGATGTTTTTGGTATGTGTAGATATTCCGACCTAGGTAATAAGCTCATGAGCTTGGTCTTACTTCACCGTCGAGAAAGGAAAGAAGACTTCCATCTCCAAGTTTAACTCAGACGTAGCTCCCTTCTTTTTTTTGGGGGGTGTGAAGCAGTGTCCTAGATAGAATAGAAAGTTTGAGTTCAGTTCTTTATTTCTTTGAAGGCCTTTGAAAGCCTTAAGACTACACAAACTGTTGAAAACAGTACTAGATTTGGTCCAAGACGAACTGCGGGGTTTGGAACCCTGAGTACAGTGTTCCGGGTGTACCTGGAAAAGAGGTTGTACGTGAAAGAGTAATCAGAAGGAAGAGAGCGGCCCCCAACCCCAAAAGGTTCCTTTGGAAAAGCTCTTTCTGCCTCCTAATTATGGTAGTCGTGGTTGATTCGAGGATCTTACGCGGCGGAGCGAACTCTTCTATCGTCTTGCATTTTCTCTGGCGGACCCCCCCTCAGTCCATCGTACTGGAGCGATTCGAGTGAAATCTCTAGTTAACCTTCCTGCAAGAGATTCTTTCTTAACATCAAGCAGAGGTACTCAAATTGGATCCGTGATCGATTTCTAGGTTTCGTCGTAACCAAAGTGTTTCAAAGGTGGGATTATCTTGACGTAGGTCTGTTCCCTCTATAGTTGATCTGCCACAGATTGAGGCATATCTTTTGGAGATGTTCACGTCAGTGGCGGCAAGAGGATCATTCATGCGCAGACTTAATTGAAAAAGAAAGATTCCCTTTTGTTACCGACCTTCTTCCCTTGACTCTTGTTTTAACCATGTTAATAGTTCCACATTATTGGTTAATAGAGAATCAAAATCGATTTACCAATGAATCGCGAAATGCTATCATTTTTGAATTTTAATTTTTGCATCAGTNTGAGAGAATTAAGGATACCCACCAGAAAGACTAATCCAATCCATAAGGATGTACCAGAAAATACAACATTTTTGTTACTTGACCAGCCATCAGGAGAAGCAAATACAACGGGTACGCTAATCAATAAGATCAATGAAGTAGCAATTAATGCAAAAACAGCCAATTGGAAAGCAAGAGTCATGCTTTTAATCCTCCAAGCTACCAACAAATGAACTATATACCATTTGATCCCTCTATCAGACCAACTTCCTTGACCTTCCGGCACTGGGCAGGCGTCATCCCCCATACATGGTCTTACGACTTGATTCTATATGACTTATTACTACTCCCCCTTTCGCACTTTAATCGTACATGGAGTGGGGTGGGGGGAAATGGAATTTATTTCACAAATGCATTTTTTTTGAAATACGGAATTATATGAATAAGGGAGAAACTCCATGAAAGGAAAATTAATGATTCATAAATCTCTTAGTGGGAAATGTCCAGAAGANCCAAAAAATTTTCAAACAAAGAATTCTAATTTCTAAATCGAAAGATTCTTTTCTTTCAACCCCTATTTATATTTTGACCAAAAGCAAAACCTTTCTTTGAATTTTTAGTCATTCTTTTTATTCAGGGAATAAGTGATGATCCGAGGATTCTTACTCAGGGAATCCTTGATTTGATTTAGGGTAGGTGAATCCGTTGTTAGGAATCATTAAATCCTATAAACGATTGTTCGGGGATATCGTGGATTTTTTTGAAAGACAAGACTCGAAATAGAAATCAAAATGGAATTATAGGAAAGAAAGAATAAAAACAAAAAAAGAAAAAAGTAAGAAAAAGAGCGTAGGAATGGACGTATTGGTTCACGTAAGGGTGCACGTAGAATACCAAAGGGAGTTATTCATGTTCAAGAAAGAACTGAGTTAGAGGCATATGCTTCCTTTACCGATAGCCGGTACCAAACTATCCGAAAGCCCTCTAAAAGGCTCAAGAAGAAGGATTGGATGATCTGCGGAATGAGAAACTGCAACAAGAAAAATCCTTTTTTCTTATGTAGAAACGAAAGAGTAATGATTCTTGATCCTGTTTATTAAAAATTCCTAGTCTTGGTTTCGATTTTTCCAGATGTATCATAAACCCTTTGGAGCCCCGAGGGCTCGGGTGAGTTTCGGACGCGTTTCGAAGAGTTTGGTAGGTGCTGGTGTGACCTGGTGTGCAGGTCTCACAAATGCGAGATAAGAGGTCACATTTGCGACAAATGACCAAGTTTGTGATGATCGTATTTGCGAACATTTCGTTCGCAATTGCGAAGATTGCCTGGGAACAACAAGGATCGCATTTGCGATCATTTGATCGCTTTTGCGACCTGTCCATGTTCGCATTTGCGAAAACATCATCGTAAATGAGATGACAGCAGAGATGTGGGAGTTTGCATTTGCGATAACTTCTTTGCATTTACGAACCCCAGGTCGCATTTGCGACATATGCGCCTGGACAAATAGCTGACAAATGGAATTTTTAGCCTCATTTTCATGTTTTGGAACCCTAACCTCGGTATGAGACGATTTTGTAGAGAGCATTTTATCTACAAACTTCGGGTGAGTGATTCGAATCCATTTCTAATCATATTACATTAACTTATCCTAGATTTTAACATCAAAATCATGTGAATCAAAGTGAAAATTTGTGAAACCTTGTCAAGTTTTTGAAAAATAAGAAATTGAATTTTGAGAGTTGATTTGGACTCAGATTTTGAAACTAATCGCATATATGAATTGGTGGGGTCATGGATAGTCGAAATCTACCATTGGGCCCGGGTTTTGACCGGGCGAGCCTCGGGTTGACTTTTGTTCACCTTGTGGGAAAAGTGTAAAAGTTTAGGTTTATCTATTGTAATTGATTTCCCTAGCATTTTTTTTTGATATTAAGTCGATTTCGGTCAGATTCAATTGTTTTGGAGGCAAATTTTAGAGGAAAGGCCCGGTTCATCTTTGATTTGATTGCAGAGCGAGGTAAGTGTTGGGTCAAACCTTGAATAAGGGAGGATTATGATATTGATTTTAATTATATGGTGGGATTGAGTTGCGCACCACAACAAATTTTATATGTGATTCCTGATATTGATATGGTGAAATAAGGGAGGATTGTGATGATACGGTGTGATCAGCTTGCGCGCCCAATGACTTGTGTGTGTTGTATGCATTGTTGTTGTTGTGTTGATTTCTAGTGTTACATGAAATAATGAGATAAGTTATTCCCGGTTCTCTAATTACAAGAATTGAGTTCTTTTTCATAATTTAACTACTTTACTTTTCATGCTTTCCTTCTTTGTTATTATTGTACTGTGTACAAGTTATTGTAAGTGACTCACTTTAGCCTCGTCACTTACAGAGTACATGGAGTCGGTTGTACTCATACTACAGTCTGTACTTTTTGTGCATATTTTGGAGTCGGTCCTAGCGGCGGTCTTTAGATTGTTCAGATGCGGTGCTTGACGTAGACTTGAGGTACAACTGCATGGCGTTCGCACCCCTGAAGTTTCCTTCTACATTACTCTAGCTGTTTATTTCATTTCAAACAATTATGCTTTCATTCAGACTATTATTTGTAGTACTTTAGTCGCTCGTGTACTTGTGATACCAATTTTGAGATTGTATCTGGATATCGATAATGTTTTAGTTTAAATACTCTATTTCAGTTTATTCAGTTGATTGGTTTTCATTTAAATTGAATTGTTAAAAATGTTTAATACTTATATTTAACGTTGCCTTTCTTATCAAGTGAAATGTTAGGTGTCATCACAATCCCGAGGGTGAAAATTTTGGGTCGTGAAAAGTTGGTATCAAAGCCCTAGGTTGCCTAGGTCTCACGAGTCATGAGCAACCTTAGTAGAGTCTAGAGGAATGGTACAGAGACGTTTGTAATTATTTTCCAGAGGCTATGGAGTTTAGGAAAAAAATTACTTATTTCCTTCTCTAATGTGCGACTTTATTCTATCATCGATGATTGAACCATTCCATTCTTGTTCTCTCGCACATGGCGAGAATAGGCACACCATTTGAAGGCGGACAAGAGCCGGAGCCCCCACATTACTAGAAAATAGGCATATTGCAACAGATTCTATAGCAACAGTTGTATAGCCGTTGCAATAGATCATCTTTGGCAACGGTTACAACCGTTGCATTAGCCTTTCCACCCTATTGAGACAGTTCCAAGAAAAACCGTTACTATAACACAATAACACAATAACCGTTGCAATAGATCAATCTATGGCAACGATACAGTAACCGTTCCAATTTATTCATTTGTGGCAACGGTTATTTGGAATAATAGGCTATTGCGACTGTTTCATTAAATATTTTCCCTCTTTTAATTTTATTAAACTCAATTTTACCTTCTTTTTTTCCCGTGCCTAGTCCTTTTCCTTATTCCTCTAATTCGACTCTTAAACTTATAACATATCCATTCCCTTGTCTTATCCTCGACCCTTTGAACCCTAAACCCTTCGGCAAGTCACCGGGCAGTCCGTCAAGGCTCCAACAAAGGCTACTGAATTGCTTCTCTAGTATACAAAGCTCACGCATAGCCTAGGGTAAGTAATTTAACGGCAGCGACAAAGATTTTGCATTTGGATCCTGTGAATTCTTACCTGTTGATGTGAGACCACAAAGTTCTTTGTGCTTGGGTAAGTTATCAATATTGTTTTAAATTTTTTTCCCTGCAATTCTACCTAATTTTGTACCCTAACTGTGTGTGTGAAAAGAGTAATTGGGGTTTTCCAAGTATATCATCTTATTAGGGTTTCCCGTTATATACTCCAAGCGAAGTCATACACTTTATTTGCAAGTTGTTTGATTGAAGTTTACTTTTGAGCTTTTAGAATTTATTATATTGTTTCTGCTAGGTTACTATCCTTTGAGCTGTTTTAATATAGAGAAGTTGTAGAGTAATTGGTTATAGTTTCAAGGCTTAATTAATGGCAACACCCAAGAGTAATATGTTAGTAGCCGTTAAATTAAATATTCTAAAATTTTTAGGGGAAATCTGTTGCATATGTTCTTTAAACAGTGCTAGAATTTTTGTGCTCAGAAGATGTTAGAAAATATTTCACAATGAACACGTTTGAGTGTCCCAAACAAATATAGATGCAATTTACTGGAAAGGATAATTGTATCTCTCGAATTTTGTTTGAATTAATATTGCCTTCTCTCATTTGTATATCAACTTGAAGAGATAAGTATTCATGCATTGCACAAACAAGCATCAACTTAACAATTAATCTGGTAGATATAGCAATGATGAGCTTTAGTAGTTGTCGTTTATGAGGTAGAAGTTTCGAAGCTTACTGTGTTTTAAAGGAATATGATAGCATGACACAGCTAGTAGATTTAGTATTCTCCACTTCTTATAATCTATGGCCTCCCACCTTCTGATGCTTTCTTCAGTTATCTTTATGTGTCACTGTTGGTGACTTTGGTCTTATTACTTTGTGCATTTCACTTTTATTAGTTAGTTCTATACTAATTAACTGCTAAGAGCTCTGGTTTAATTGTTTATGAGCTCTTTGAAGAAATCTATAAACTAGCTTTTTTGTGAATCTTTATGACACTATTAAGAAAGTTTTATAAAATTGGACTTGTTTTCTTGAAGAGCTTCCTCTAAGACATGTTTCAAGTGACGGTAAGTTGTTTGTCATTTGATTGTGTCAATAATTGTGTGCCATTGGACTTATTTTTCTTTTCTCTAATACATTCTTAATATGTGAATGAAATATATCTAAAAAAAGGACAGCCTGATGCATTAAGCTCTCGCTATGCGCGAAATATATCTGTTTTAGTTAATTATATAAAAGACATTTGTATACGGTAATCACTTACTCCTTTATAAATTGAAGCAATATCCTTTTGCAAGTCTTTTTCCTTACTTTGTATTCATACACTATTACCAGATTTACTTTGGTTTCTTTTTACTCTACATTAAGGTAACAGTGAGGCAACAACTGCATTTGTAAATGGTGGCATTTATTTGGAGAAGTATGTCCAAAATCCTAGGCATATTGAATTTCAGGTATTATTGTACCTTATTTTATTTTCCATTAGAATTTGACGCCTCATAGATGTTGGACATTACATTTTACTAGTCCTCATGAGCTGTTGTCTATGACTTTTTATACATACGAATATCTAAGTTATAGATTTATGTTTTTCATTTTTAACACATTCACATATTTATTTTTCTTCCAATACTAGATCTGTAATGAGCCTTCGAATATTGCATTCTTTCTAATATTAGGTGCAGAAATGTCTGCGTCCAGTCTCGAATTTTATACAGAAGCTAAAGCTTGCAGTGATATCATGTCCAACTCAACTTTAGACCAACTTTTAATTTTAAGGGGCCTAATTAGTGGTTTCCTTCTTCTTTTTCCTATTGCAGGAATCTCCAAACTTCAGCTCAAATGGTAGAAAAAATACTGTAAGTAGAGTATTAAACTAAGTGCTGAAATACTCATTAAGGTTTTTATGTCATAGGAAATTAAATAATGTGGTTTGTTGTTTGATCAAGTAGATAAGGCTTTTTATTTACATTCTAATAATATTCAAAGTTGTTATTCAATTTGTCGAATGAGTAATTCCAAGTTTCCTAATCAACACATGCTAGATTATTGAAAATTTTGAGACCTAGAAATATCCATTTCACAGTTTAAAGGAGCTGGTAGCAGTGTCTTAAATTTTTTCCAAGGGAATGAATATAGTGTTTGAAAACCTATCTTTTATTATACTCATTATGCTTTAGGTGATTTTCTTAGTTAGAACCCAAGATTTATATATATGATATTAGCTCAAGTCTAGGTAGCTCAAGTCTAGGTATAATTCTGCTTGAAATGGTGTTCTAGTGTCATGCCCCAAGTTCTCCCTCCAGGCATCTGCGGCAAAGGGGCCACACCTGAGTGAGCGCGCCTGCGGATTTCTGTCTGCTTCTGTGGTCTTTCACCGCATCTGCGATTCTCCGTCACATCTGCGGGCATCGCAGATGCGGAACTAACTCGCACCTGCAATCCCAGCCTGAGCTGCCCAAATCCGCTTCTGCGCTTGCTTCTCCGCATTTGCGAGCCCGCACCTGCGGTCTCCCCACTGCAGGTGCAAAAATACCAAATGTTTGAAACTTCAGCAATGGCCTAAGTCCAAATTTCAACCTGTTAAGCATCCAAAACACACCCGAGGCCCCCCGGGACCTCAACCAAATGTACCAACAGGTCCTAAAATACCATACGAACTTAGTTGAGTCCTCAAACCACCTCAAACAACACTAATATCACGATTCATCCTCCGATTCAAACTCAAAGAACTTGAAACTTCCAGATTCGACAACCAATGCTGAAACCAACCAAACCACGTTCGATTGACTTCAAATTTCACACACAAGTCATATTCAACACTACGGACCTATTCTAACTTTCGGAATCGGAAACCGATCTTGATATCAAAAATTTCACTACCGGTCCAAATCTCCAAAAATTCAACTTTCGCCATTTCAAGCTTAAATGAGCTACGGACCTCCAAAATATAATTCGGACATGCCCTAAGTGCAGAATCACCAAACGGAACTAACGGAATTGACAGAACTCTATTCCAGAGTCATCTTCACACTGTTCTGATAACGGTCCAAATCCTAAGGCTTAAGCTCCCGTTTAGGGACTAAGTGTCCCAGAACACTCCAAAAACCAAAACGGAGCCTCCCGACAAGTCACAATAGCAGAAATAGATATGGAAAAAGCAGTTAATAGAGGATCGGGGCTCTAACTCTCAAAACAACTGGCCCAGTCGTTAAATCTAGAGTGCAAAGTGAAAGAAAAAGTTGAACATATCTTTTCATAGTGTACTAAGTTTTGGGTTTGAAAAGTGGAATCTTATGTCATTACCTACCTTAAAAAATTCATCGGTGATTTGACTTTTTTGATTTGAGAATCTATGAAGTTGGGTATGAAACAACTAACTATCTGAGTTCTTTTAATTATTTTTATGTAAGCAAATGTGCTAAAAATTGATAATTTTTGTTTTATGATTTTGTAGGTGAAACATCAAATGAAACGGTAGACAAGCAGTGAAGACCATACTTAGTATTGGTTGATCGTTTCTAGACGTTTAGATGTTCTAGGAATTTTTTGTTTAGAACTCTGTAAACTTATATATGACAACTCTTGAATTGTCAAATGATAGTGTATGTTTTGCTTTTATTTATTTATGGATAATACTGGTACTAGTTAAATATTTTGGAATATATTTTTATTAATGTGCTGTTTCTTTTTGCGATTTATATAAATTTCAGAGTATTATATTTTGTTATGTAGGTAACAATTATTTTAATAACCATCAAATTGTTGCAATGACCTAAAAATTGTTGCCGCATCTCCAAACGACTGTTGCCACGACTCCTAATAACGGTTGCCATATAATTACAAACCGTTCCAATAGGGTATCAAAACAACTTGAGAATTGTCCTATATGGGTAAATAACCATTGCAATAGTATGCCTATGACAACGCTCCATAAATCGTTGCGACAGATTGGCCTACGGTAACGTTTTAACAACCGTTGCAATAAATATATTGGCACGGGATCTGATGGAACACCTCTAAAATAGTTGCAAAAGGTCTATTGCAACGGTTTTACTTTCTACTGCAACAGTATTCAAGCCGTTTCCATAGGCATTTTTTCTAGTGGTGCCAGTGGCAGCACTACCAGGGGAAGAGATCGAGGCCAAGGTCGAGCCAGAGGGGAAAGCTTAGCCTATAGCTCGAGCAGCAGCACCCACAGTAGAGCCTCAGATTGGTAATGAGGATAAGGTTCCAGTTCAGACCGTACTCGTCGGACCAGATCAAGTACTGGAGGGGCTCATATCCTCTCTAGTGCTTCAGGGTGCTCTAGTCCGCTTGGCGGGACTTATGTAGAGTGTGGCTGAAAGCGGTGAATTCCTGGTGGCACCAGTTGTCTCTCGGGCTGGGGAGGAGTACAGACTCCTGCTACTCCACCCCAGAGCAGGCGACTCCCCTGTATCAGACTCCAGCAGCCCAGCCAGTTGGGGTGGTTCAATTGGTTGTTGCGGCACAGGCCGGTGATAGGACCGTTATGTCTTCTGAGGCCTTGTTGAGTTTGGATAATTTTACCAAGCTCTTCCCTGTTCATTTCAGTGGTGCATCTTCTGAGAACCCCAGGATTACCTGGATCGTTGCCACGAGTTGTTGCGCAACATGAGTATAGCTGAGACCAATGGGATCGACTTGGCAATGTTCGACTTTGTAATGTTTTAGATGAAGCATTCCGCCAAGAAATGGTGGAGAGATTATATGTTGACTAGACCAGATGGTTCGCCTGCACTTACCTGGGATCAATTTTCACAGCTATTTCTAGAGAAGTTCATTCATGTCACTCTAAGAGAGGATTACCATAGGCAGCTTGAGCGTCTTCAACAGGGTTGTATGACTGTTACCTAGTATGAGACTCGATTTGTAGACCTAGCTCGCCATGCCACTTTCTTGATTCCTACTTAGAGGGAGAGAGTGAGGATATTCATTGATGGGCTCACTTTAACTATCAGGCTACATATGGCCAAGGAGATTGGAGATGATATCTCTTTTTAGAGGGCCATAGATATTGCTAGACGGATCAAGGTGATTCATGGTCAGGGGTGGGGGCTGGTGTATGATAAGAGGCCTCGTCATTCCAGTGGTTTCAGTGGTGAATCATTTGGGGGCAAGGGTACTTTTGGTAGAGGGCATCCTCTTAGGCCATTTTAGTCAGCGCTTCAGGCATCTCGCATCACTTCGGGGAGTCATGGTCCTTATGTACCTCATTCTAGGAAGCTAGCCTACAGTGCACCATCAAATCCTAGTGTACCTCCAATCCAGAGCTATCACCGTGGTTATCTAGCCCGTTTGGGTAAGCTTCAACTTTAGCAGCCACAATAGCAGGATGGTTGTTTTGAGTGTGGAGGTACTGTCATATCAGAAGGTTTTGTCCGAGATTGTTAAGCGGCATGCCACAGTAGAGTTCTCATGCCATAGTCCGAACACCGGTTGATCCACCGCCCGCTCAGCCAACTAGAGGTAGGGGCCAGGCAGCCAGAGGTGGAGGTCAGGCCGTTTTGGGTGGAGGTCAGGCCGTTAGAGGTGGAGGTCAGGTCGTTAGAGGTGGAGGTCAGCCAGCTAGAGGTCTTCCTAGAGACATAGGTTAGAGTGGTGGGGCACATCCCAAGTTTCATTCATTCCCAGCTAGACCTGAGGTCAAGTTATCTGACGTTGTTATCACATGTATTGTTCCAGTTTACCATAGAGATGCTTTAGTTCTACTTCATCCGGGCTTTACTTATTCATACGTGTCATCCTATTTTGCTTCATATATGGTTGTGCCTCATGATTCTTTTAGTGCTCCTGTGTATGTGTCCACACTTGTAGGAGATTCTATTGTTGTACATCGTGTCTACTGCTCATGTGTGATTACTATTGCTAGTCTTAAGACTAGTTTAGACCTCCTACTTCTTGATATGGTAGACTTTGATGTTGTTTTGGTCATGGATTGGTTGTCACCTTATCATGTTATATTGGATTGTCACACCAAGACAGTGACCTTAACTATGACGAGGTTTCCTCGATTAGAGTGGAGAGGGACTCATGGCCATTCTACCAACAAAGTTGTTTCATATATGAAGGCTCGACGTATGGTCGAGAAGGGATGTCTAGCATATTTTGTATATGTTTGTGATTTGAGTGCAGAGGTTCCTTCCATCGATTCAGTACAAGTTGTGTGTGAGTTTCCATAGGTGTTTCCTACAGATGTGCCGGGGATCCCACCCGATAGAGATATTGACTTCCATATTGATTTGATCCGGGCACTCAGCCCATTTCCATTCCACCATACTTTATGGACCCGTCATAGTTGAAGGAATTGAAGGAGAAGTTGCAAGATTTGTTTGATAAGGGATTCACTAGAACTAGTGTCTCGCCCGAGGGTGCGTCTGTGTTGTTCGTGAAGAAGAAATATGGGTCGATAAGGATGTGTATAGACTATTGGCAGTTGAACAAATTCACTATCAAGAAAAAGTATCTGTTGCCGATGATTGATGACTTATTTGATCAGCTTCAAGGTGCCAAAGTGTTTTCGAAGACTGATTTGAGGTTTGGCTACCATCAGTTGAAGATTAGGGCATTAGATGTCCCTAAGACGGCCTTTCGGACTTGGTATGGGAATTATGAGTTCCTAGTAATGTCATTTGGGTTGACAAATGCCCCAGCAACATTTATGGATTTGATGAACCGGGTATTCAACCCGTATTTGGATTCTTTTGTGATCGTATTCATTGATGATGTCTTGATCAATTCTGTTGAGAATATCATGAATAACATCTTTGGATTGTACTTCAGACTCTAAAAAATAGTCAGTTATATGGCATGTTTCAAAGTGCGAGTTTTGGTTAGACTCAGCCGCCTTTTTCGAGCATGGTGTATCGGCCGAGGGCATAAAAGTGGATCTAAGAAGATTGTGCCTGCGTCGGTGTTACCCACAGGTTCAGGATCTTACACGGTATATTGTGATGCATTTCATATTGGGTTTGGTGAAGTATTGATGCAGGATGGCAGGGTGATTTCATACGCATCGCGGCAGTTGAAGGTTCATGAGAAGAATTACCTTGTTCATGACCTAGAGTTGGCAGCCATTGTTCATGCGCTGAAGATTTGGAGGCATTTTCTTTATGGCGGGTCGTGTGAGGTGTTCACGGATTGTCGAAGTCTACAATATTTGTTCAAGCAAAAGGATCTCAACTTGAAGCAGATGAGGTGGTTGGAGTTGTTGAAAGACTATGATATCACCATTTTGTATCATCTCCGGGAAGGGAATTATGGTGACCGATGCCTTAAGTAGAAATACTGTGAGTATGGGTAGCCTTGCGTATATTCCAGTTGGTGAGAGACAGCTTGCATCAGATGTTTAGGCTTTGGCCAATCATTTCGTGAGGTTAGATGTTTCGAAGCCTAGTCATACTCTACCTTGCACGGTCTCTCGGTCTTTTTTGTATGAGCGCATCAAAGAGCGTCAGTATGATGACCCCCTATTTTCTTTTCCTTAAGGACACAATGCAGAATGGTAGTGTAAAGCAGTTTACCGTTGGAGATGATGGGATTTTACGGATGCAGGGTCGGATTTAAGTGCCCAACATGGATGAGCTTCGTAAGTTGATTCTTGAGGAGGCCTATAGTTCCCTGTATTCCATCCATCCGGGTTCCCCCAAGATGTATCAGAACTTGCGGTAGAATTATTGGTGGATGAGAATGAAGAAGGATATAGTTGATGTCTGAATCGTCAACAATTAAAGTACAAGCATCAGAGGCTGGGTGGTTTGCTTCAGAGGCAGGAGATTCCTGAGTGGATGTGGGAGCGTATTACCAAGGATTTGGTTGTTGGGTTCCCACGGACTCAGAAGAAGTTTAACGCGGTATGGGTCATTGTGGACAGGTTGACCAAGTCCGCACATTTCATTCCAGTGGCAGTTACTGATTCTTCAAAGCAGTTAGCTGAGATATACATCTGCGAGATCGTCCGTTTTCATGGTGTGCCCATTTCCATCATTTCTAGTCGAAGTACGCAATTCACCTCATACTTATGGAGGGACGTACAACGTGAGTTAGGCACACCGCTTGAGTTGAGTACCCCTAGATGGATAATCAGTCCGAGCACACCATTCAGATATTGAAGGATATGTTTTGCGCTTGCGTTATGGATTTTAGGGGTTCTTGGGATCAGTTCTTGCCCCTTGTGGAGTTGCCTACAATAACAGCTACCACTCGAGCATTCAGATGGCTCCCTATGAGGCATTATACGGGAGGCGGTGTCGTTCTCCAGTTGGTTGGTCGAGTCGAGAGAGGCTCGATTTTTGAGCACTGATTTGGTTCAGGATGCCTTGGAAAAGGTTAAGATGATTTAGGATCGACTTCACACAGTTGAATCTAGGAAGAAAAGTTATACTGATCGTAGCATTCGTGATGTTGCATTCATGATTAGAGAGTGGGTATTTCTCCGAGTTTCACCCATGAAAAGTGTGATGAGTTTCAGAAAGAAGGGCAAGTTGAGCCCTAGGTATATCGGACCTTTTGAGATTCTAGAGAGAGTGGGTGAGATAGCCTACAGGCTTGCACTGCCACCTAATTAATCATTAGTCCACCAAATGTTCCACGTGTCCATGCTCTGGAAGTATCGTGGTGATCCGTCCCATGTGTTAGATTTTAGCTCTGTCGAATTGGACAAGGATTAGACTTTAGAGGAGGAGCCGATGGCCATTCTAGCCCGACAAGTCCGCAAGTTGAGGTCTAAGAGTTATCCTTTAGTTAGAGTAAAGTGGAGAGGTCATCCGATCAAGGCATCGACGTGGGAGCCCGAGTTCGACATGCAAAGTAGATATCCATACCTTTTCACCAATACATGTACCTTTCTATGTCTGTTCGAGGACAAATGTTTGTTTTAGAGGTAGAGAATGTAATGACTCGATAGGTCACTTAGAGTTTTAGAATTTATTTCTGTGTTCCGAGACCTCGACTAGCTCCATTTAGTGTTCCCCAATTTGCATGCGCAGTCCGTGTCTTGGTCCGGAAAGCTTTTATGTAAAAAATTGAAGAAAATGTAAAATTTTACGTTAAAACTCATTTGAGTTGACTACAGTCAATATTTTGTATAACGAACTCGAATTTGTGTTTTGACGGTCGCGGTGGGTCTGTATCGTAATTTGGGACTTGGGCGTATGCCCGAAATCAAATTCGGAAGTCCCTAAGTTGAGTTAATGTAATTTATTAAAAATTAGTAATTTGAAGGCTAAAAGAATTCCTAAGTTTGACCGTAGATTGACTTTGTTGCTACCGGTTCAGATTTGGTTCCAGAACTTGGAATAGGTTAATTTCACCATTTATGACTTGTCTGCAAATTTGGTGCAAAACGGAGTTGATTTGACGTGACTCGGACATCCGGCTGTAGATTTGCATTTTCTTGAGTTTCTTTGAAAATTTCATATATTTTGACGTTCGATTCGTAATTCTAGGTATTATTTTGGTGTTTTGATCACGCGAGCGAGTTTGTATGATGTTTTTAGACTTGTGTGGATGCTTGGTTTGGAGCCCCTAGGGCTCGGGTTAGTTTCGGACGCGTTTCAAAGTGTTTGGTGGTTGCTGGTATGACCTGGTGTGCAGGTCTTGCAAATGCGAGATGAAAGGTCGTATTTGTGACAAATGGACAAGTCTGTGTTGATCGCATTTGCGAGCATTTTGTTCGCAATTGCGAAGATGGCCTGGGAACATCAGGGATCGCATTTATGATCATTTTATCGCTTTTGCGACATGCCCATGTTTGCATTTGCGAAAACATCATTGCAAATGCAGTGACAACAGAGATGTGGGGAGTTCGCATTTGCGACAACTTCTCGCATTTGCGATAATTCTAATCCATTTCTAATCATATTCCATCAACTTATCTTAGATTTTAACATCAAAATCATGTGAATCAAAGTGAAAATTTTTAAAACTTTGTCAAGTTTTTGAAAAATAAGATATTGAGTTTTGAGAGTCGATTTGGACTTGTATTTTTGAACTAATCACATATATGAACTCGTAGGGTCACGGGTAGTCGGAATCTGCCATTGGACTCGATTTTGATCGGGTTGCCCCCGAGTTTGTTGACTTTTCGGGAAAAGTGTAAAGATGTTAGCTTTATCTATTGTAATTGATTTTACTAGCATTGTTTGTCGATATTAAGTCTATTTTGGTTAGATTTGATTGGTTCGGAGGTGAATTTTAGAGCAACGGCCTTGGTTGAGCTTTGATTTGATTGCGGAACAAGGTGTGTTGGGTCTAACCTTGATTTGTGGGAATTAGGAACCCTTGAACTGTATGTTATGTGAATTATGTGTGTAACGGTGTATACGCGAGGGCACGAGTGCATATATGCCGTCAAAATAATTGTTTCATGTCTTAACCGTTACATGCTTTAATTGATTTCTATGCCGTAATTTGTTACTTGTCAATAATTATTCTTGTGTTAAAATGTTCGTTCCTTCCATGAATCCATGGTTAATTGCTACTTGCCTTAATTGTCTTACCTGTACACTTCAACTGTTACATACTTGGCTTGCTTTGTTGCTCTTGTATTATTTGTAGCCTTCATTTGATTAGTACATGGTTCTTTTATTGTTTTGCTTTCATGTTCTTTAATCGTATAGATTCTTGTGAATTGAACTGCTAGGTTGATTTTATTTATTGTATTTGCTTATGGATCAGGTTGCACACTGCAACGATTCTGATATGGTGGAAGATGGGAGGATTTTGATATTGGATAATGGGATCGGGTTGTGCGCCGCAAATGGTTGTATACGTATACTTGATATCGATAAACTGTGATATGGTGAGATAAGAGAGGATTATGATATAGATTCTGGTTATATGGTGGGATCGGGTTGTACAACATAATGAATTTTATATGTGATTCTTGATATTGATATAGTGAAATAAGGGAGGATTGTGATGATACGGTGGGATCGAGTTGCGGGCCGCAACAAAATTTGTGTGTTGTATTCATTGTTGTTGTGTTGATTTTCAGTGTTGTTACATGAAATTATGAGATCGGTTAATCTGGGTTCTCTGATTACAAGAATTGAGTTCTTTTTCATAAGTTAACTACCTTACTTTTCCTGCTTTCCTTCTTTGTTATTATTATTGTACTGCGTACTGGTTATTGTAAATGATCCACCTTAGCTTCGTCACTACTTTGTCGAAGTTAGGCTCAACACTTACAAAGTACATGGGGTCAGTTGTATTCAATCTACACTCTGCACTTCTTGTGCAGATTTTGGAGTCGATCCTAGCAGCGGTCATTAGATTGCTCAGATTTGGTGCTTGATGAAGACTTGAGCTACATCTGCGTGACATTCGTAGTCCTAATACCCTTCTTCATTACTCTAGCTGTTTGTTTCATTTCTGACAGTTATTCTATCATTCAGACTATTATTTGTAGTACTCTAGTCGCTCGTGTACTTGTGACACCAGTTCTGGAATTGTATCTGGATATCGCCGTTATTTTAGCTTAAACACTCTATTTCAGTTTATTGGTTTTCATTTAAATTGAATTTTTAAAAATGGCTAATAATTATATCTAACGTTGGCTTGCCTAGCAAATGAAATGCTAGGTGCCATCATGGTTCCGAGGGTGGTCATGACATTAAGAGGCAATATGCTTTTTCTTTTTCTTACGCAACAATCTGATAAGTATTGTATAATGTACACAAGGGTAGCTTATTCTTTTGTATGTATTTATTCACTATAAATATTCCACTGTACATGTATTTCAGATAATCAATAACATACATTGTTACATGGTATCAGAAGCGTAGCTCTCTTGCTTGTTGCTCTCTCTTATTGCAAAATCATGTTTTCCTATCCTTCCTCTCACTCTTCCACTTCTTCACACGTTCCTACTATGGATATTTCTATGTCTTATCTGTCACGTCCCAAATCTGGGGAGGCGTGGCTAGCACCCGGTGCCGTGCTGGCCCGAGCGAACCACTTTTTACCTCATGATCATTCGACCAAAACTAGCACATACATAGGTCGAGTTAGCTGAACTCATTCCTTTCATAACTATCATGGGCCCACATGGCCACGACTCATAATGTACAACTGTAAGTGGGGAACACTGTATCAATAAACTATCATTCTTAAAACATGAATACATATGGGCCGTCAAGGCCTCTGACATACTGTACAAACTGAACCTCTGTCTACAAATCCTCTAAGATTATTTAACAGCAAATAGGACAGGCACCGGCTTACCCATACTTCTATAACAAAACTCTTACACAATGACTCATAGACTCGGGCACACTCCGAATGGGGTGGATTCTTACCGATTCTTAGTTGAATGCAAACCTCGTCTACTATGAGGGCTCGTCAATCTGATTATCTATACCTTCAGGCCTGGATGCAGCGTCCCCAACAAAAAGACGTCAGTACGAATAATGTACTGAGTATATAAGGCAATATATTGAAAGCTGAAACCGAACTAATAATATAATAACTACAAATTGGAAGTCAAAGTAATCTGAAGATATACTTACCTGCTGATACTGACTCAACTCTCTCAATATAGTAAGTAAAATA
>ML363366.1:402-59184 GCA_005239505.1 Nicotiana paniculata | reverse complement strand
CAGGATGAAACGGAATAACCTTCCTACAACAGTGGCAATACAAACTGCAGGATACCAACAAACTCAAAGAACGGAGCAAACTCACATTTACGAATTTGAGAGAGAGAGAGAGACTGTGAAGTAGAATGCAGTATTCAGAATGAAATTCTCGATTTTTTCAGTGAGTGGAAAAAGAATCCATGCCTCAGAATTTATGGGCAATTATTGGAAGAGGTGTGATGTCTGTTCAGGAAAAAGTGTCTGTTCAGGAAGGAAAATAACGTTCAGCAAAGGCGGCATTTTTGGATTTCAGTTAATTCCGTTAATAAACAGACTGATATTTAATTAATTATTAAATATTAATTAAATAAACTTTGTCCAAAAAATAATCTTATCGATCATTTGAAAAATCCAAATCCAAATCCAAATCCAAATCCGAAGCCGAAGCCGAGCCGAGCGAGCTACGACGACGGCACGAGGATACATCCTCTTCAAATCCTTTTAAGATCTCTAAGAAGTGATCATATATTTATACACACAAGTGTAGTTGTCTTTCACCAATGTGGTACAAAGTTCATGACAAAAGCTCACTTGATTCAAATTTTCATTTCCCTCCATTTTATTTCCCACCATTTCCCAATTCACACTCTTAGACCTTTAAGCTCAATGCTTAAAGTCTTTAAGCCCAATGCTTAAAGTCCAACACTAATTCCAAACCCTATACTCCCAAATTAGATCACATTTCCTAATTAAGCCCAGCTTTAGACAAAACATTGCCCTGCCTTTCACATCGACCTTGTCCTTAAGGTCCGAATTGGGCAACAAAATCAGGAAATTGACCCTTCTTGTACCCTCAATCTTCCCAAGATGCCTCGTCTGGTCCCAAATTCGACCATTGAATTAAAACCTTAACCCCAACCCCGTTGTTAACCTTCACCATCCGTCGCTACAAAATGGCTATGGGTTGGACTAGAACTTGCACATCATCACCGCATAACGGAAGTTGTTGTTGAGTGATGATGTCAGGACATATCCGCTTCTTCAACTGAGATTCATGGAAGACAGGTTGGATTTGAGAACCTATTGGCAACTCCAAATGGTATGCCACTTCTCCTACTCTCTGTAATACGCGACATGGCTCGTAATACTTTGCACTAAGCTTTAAATTTTTGCGGATAGCCACTAAGGTTTGTCTGTAGGGTTGTCGTATACGAAATCCCCTTCCTGTAGTCTCTTTCAGTCCTATTCTTGTCAGCAAAAAAAATCATTCGAGCATGTGCAAGCTGTAGATTTTCCTTAAGCTACTGCAGCATATGTTGCCTTTTAGCTAAGCTTGTCCCTACTTCTTTGTGAGTTGAGTGAGAAAGAGATCCCAAGGGTACCTGCGATGAAGAATAGCCATACGCCACTAACGGTTTGAGGTCTTGAGCAGCTTCACTTTATATAATGTGACATGCATGCATGGTTGGTTTTGATTTTTGAGAAGTTCGGAGCTAATTTAGATGAATAATCCTCAATTCGGATGCTTTAAGTTGAAAGAGTTGACCTAGGTTTCACTTTTGAGTAAACGACCTGAGAATCAAGATTTGAAGGTTCCAATAGGTTCGAATAATGGTTTTGGACTTGGGCGTATGTTCGGGTTGAGTATCGGATGGTCCGGGAGCATTTCAACGCTTAATGTAGAAAGTTGCCATTTTGAATGTTTGGATATTGGACAGGGTCCCGATGGACTCGGGTGTGTTTTGTGATGATTTCGGACCAAGTTTGGATGAATTGCAGTTGCTGGTTGCTGGTTCTGGTTTTGTTCATCGCGAACACGGAAGGAAGCTCGCGTTCGTGAAGAAGGGGTTGAGTTGGAGGATAATTTGTGCTTCGTGTTCGCGATAGGCTGATCGCATTCACGATTGTATGGGGCACAGGTGAATCATGTTTGCGCCAGGGGGTTCGTGTTCGCGGAGAGGAAGTTGGGCCTGGAGATTTTGGCCTTCGCTTTCGCGTATAGGGTGTTGCGTTCGCGAAGGGTTGCCTGGTTGAGCATCGCTTTCGTGAGCCATGCCTCGCGTTCACATAGAAGAGTTTTGGAGCTGGAGCTAGTTGAGCTTCACGAACACGAGAGGTATGTCGCGTTCGCTATGAAGGGTTGCCTGGCAGCGTATAAGTTTGGTGAGTTTTGGTTTATTTTACCTCAATTCTTCCATGGGAGCCGAGCTTGAGGCGATTTTGAAGTGGCATTTTCATCATATATCATGTGGTAAGTGATTCCTACACCTTGTGAGCTAAATATATGAGTTATATATGGATTTAAACATGAAATTTTGTAGAAATTGTGGGATTTTTGGAGAAAACCTAGAATTTATATTTTTGGACTTTAACCATGAAATTGGACATGGATTTGGGAATAAATCATATATTTGAGTTCGTGGTGTTATGGGTAGATCGGTCCAAATCCCTCGGCAGTATATTTGAGATGCATCTATGGTTCGCACCGGTTGACCCTCGATAGTGTACATATTATTCTGGATCGGGTCGTACGACCTCGGCATAACTCGTGCGTAATACCGTTAGGAGTTCGAATATTCATGATATTTTCCTTTGATTGAGATCTAGCAGTTACTTAATACGCCTAATTTGCTTGAGGTAGCGCTTAATATTTATTACATGTTAGAGGTAGCCTTTAATACTTCTTATTTGTTGAGATAGTACATGAGATTTGAGAAATTTCATTAGGTTGGAGGATTATGTTAGTTACACTTCTTATCTCTTTATTACTGTTATGTTTCATATTTGTTTATAATTTATCATATTGATTTATTGGACCACTAGTAAGTATCGATGTCGAACCCTCGTCACTACTTCTCCGGGGTTAGGCTAGATACTTACTGGGTAAGTATTGATTTACGTACTCATGCTATACTTCTGCACTTATTGGTGCAGGTATATTTCTGATGGACATTTGAGCGCAAGTGCGCAACTATTGAGGGGACTTTACGGTGTGTTGCATCCCATGATACGATCCGAGCACATGGAGTCTCCATCATATTCATTTATGCTATCCTATCTAATTTACATTCCAAACAGATGTTGTATTGGTATTGCATTTCCTAGTAAATGCTCATACACTTGTGACATCGAGTTTTGGATATTCTAGTAGATGTTAATGGTGTTTGCTAAATATTGTCACCTTCTTATTTTATATCTTACTAATATTATATGTATCCATGATTTTTAAGACATTAATTTCTTTATTTAATAAAATTTATGATTCAAAAGTAATAAAAATGAATAAATTAAGTTGATAGTTCACCGTTGGCTTGCCTAACGACGACGTTGAGAGCCATCACGACCTATAGCAGGAAATGGGTCATGACACAGAGCTTCTAAAGGAGTTGTCTTCAGAGTTGTATGGTAATTGGTGTTGCACCATCGTTCTGCCAAGGGCACCCACCTGATCAACTACTGAGGATTAGTAATGACCATATCCAATAGATAGGATTACAAGCTTCAGTCTTTTAGTTTGGTCGTCCGTTTGGGGGTGATATGCAGTGGATATGCTCAACCTAGTACCCAGTGTCTTGAACAGTTGCTTCTAGAACTGGCTGGTGAATATAGAGCCCATGACTGTGACTATCGATTTAGGAAGTTCATGTAGTTTATATATCTCCTGAACGAACCACATCTTTAGCAAAGTAAGGGCGCTTGAGGGGAATAAAGTACCCATATTTGGTCAGTATATCCATCACTACTAAGATAAAATTCATGTGACTTGAGGTTGGTAACCCTTCTATAAAGTCTATATCATTGTCTTGGCATGGAGTTTCTAGAATGGGAAGTGGTTGCAGCAGGCTTGGAGTATGTATGTTCTCACTTTTAGTTCTTTGGCACACATTACATTCAGATACCCATTTACAGATATCACCCTTGAGACTAGACCGGTAGTAAACCATACACTTCCGTATGTGCCTTGCTGACTTGAGTTACCCCCTAGGGGAGATTGGTGAAATGCATGGAAGATTTTTTTTATCTCAAATCAGTACCTCTTGCCACAAATAACTTCTGGTTGTGCCTAATAATGCCCTGATCGATGAAGAGTGTAGTTAGGGTTGTAGGTAGAGTTTGTAATCAGTTGGGTAAATAATTGCAAGGCTATAGGTCATACTCATAGCTCAGGGCTATTTCTTGCATCTAAGTAGGTTATGCTGCACTGATAACATTTAGAATAGGTCCTTCTTCTTGCCTCCTTGAGAGTGCATTAGCCACTCTATTTTTTGTTTCCCTTTTTTATTTCACATCATAATCCAATGCTAGTAGCCCCTCTTCTCTAACAAATATTTTGATGATCTGTTCTAATTATGAAGTGACCCCCTTGTAGATAATGCCTCCATTTATCCACTTTTAAGAGTACAACCATATATTCTGTCATAAGTGGATAGACCCGAGTGCCTAGGAGCTAATGACTTACTAAAAAAGGCAATAGACCTACCCTCCTGCATCAAAACTTCCCCCATCCCTTTAGAACATGCATCACCTCTATAGTAAAGACCTTAGAAAACTCAGCCAATTCTAATACAAGGGTATTAGTCATGGCAGTCTTGAGCAATTGAAAGACTGTGTTAGTTTCCTTGTCCCAATGGAAGGCATTCTTCTTCAATAAGCCAGTGGCTTTCTTATAACCCCCATATGACTTCACAACCCTCATATAGTATCCAGTTAGGCCCAAGAATCCTCTTTGATCTTTCATTGATTTAGGAGTTAGCCAATTAGCCATGGTCTCAATTTAGAAGGATAAGTAGACACACCCTTCCCTATGATTATTTGGCTCAAGTATTCCACTATGTACTGTCCAAAGGAACATTTAGAGAGCTTAGCAAAAAGTTGCTCTTTCCTCAGGATCCCCAATACCAGTCTTAGATGTTTCACATGGTCATTCATTGTTCCACTGTAGACTAGGAGGATGTCATCAAATAACACCAAGACAAATTTTCTTAGGTATGCCTTAAAAACATGGTTCATCAATGACTGAAAGGTGGCAGGTGTATTAACAAGGCCAAAGGGAATGACCTAGATGTATTCTAAAGGCAGTCTTATATATTCCTCCCTCCCCCATCCTTATTTGGTAGTATCATGCCTCAAATCGATTTTGGAATGAGCCATTTAACTCATCCATTAAGTCATCTACCGGGGACGGGAATTTGTCCTTAATAATCATATTATTCAATGCTCTATAATCAATACAAATCCTCCAACTCCCATCTTTTTCTTAACTAGCAATATTGGGGAAGAAAATGAGGAATGACTGGGTTGTATGATTCCATTTGCAAGCATATCATTCATTTGTTTTTCAATATTATTTTTTTTTTGAAAATAGTTATACTTGTAAGGTCTGATACTAACTAGTATTGCATATTTTTCAGGGGTATGTGATGATCATGGTTCCTTCTGGGTGGTAATGTTGTTGGTTCAACAAAAATATCAGTGAAGTTCAGCACTCCACTGATGGGTGCTGGTATCTATTCTTCTCCTTTCAGTTCGGTGGTGGAAATTGTGAACAGATGAGCCCAAATGGCTTGGCCCTTCTTGAATAACTGTCGTACCCCACTACCTGTCATTATTTTCAACTCTCCTTGACTGTAAATTCCCTTGAGCTCCACTTTTTTCCCTTTGTGAGTTATCAAGACCTTGTGCTCCAGAAAATCCAGGAGAACTGGATTGTGTTCCTTCTTCCAATCACCGCCCAAAATCATATCATTGCCTTCAAGTCTAATAAGTCTCACATAGTCTTCAAATTCTACACCTTATCTTCTTAGTAGTATCCAAATTTAGAAAGCTATGAGTACTTCCTGAATCTAGTAGGATTGTCACATGGTTCCTTTTAGTATCTCTTTAAACTAATAGTATTAGGTACCTCAGTTCCAGATAGAGCATTGAGGCTGATAACCTACTCTATAACTTTCTCATTCTCCATGAACTCTGGCGTTTCCCCGTTAGTTGTTTCCACCCCTAACTGCTTCTAATGTTTCCTTAAAGCAGTAATAACATTGATCTGCTTTTGCTTACACTGGTGTCTTGGAAAATACTTATCACCACACTTATAACACAATGCATTATTCATTTTGTTGCCTAACCCCAGTTACCTTGCCTACTGAAATTAGAACATCTCACACTCCTGCTATCTGCATGGTTTTGTTATGTACTTGAGCTAGAGAAATTGGTTGTGGTGGGGCCCTTACTCCAAGTAGTCTTACCCTTCTTGTTCCAAGCTCCAATGGCCCTCTCTTGATGCCTAGCTTTTTCTACTCCTGGCTCAAGGTGAAGGGATTCAACATCTTGACAATGTGCATGATGTCCTCCTTGAGCCCCTCAACAAAAAATTTCAAAAGAACCCTTCGGGAATTGTTGGATTCCTAATTAGAACCCAAGTCTTGATGTCTTCAAATCTATTCAAGTATTCATTGAATGTACTTTTCTGCTCTACATTCTTAAATTTTCCTACTAAATTGAATTTGCTAGTTTCGGCATCTAGAAACTTTTTGCATATTTTATCACAAAACTCTTGCCAGCTGATGTCACCTCTGCTCAACTGATAGGAAAAATACCAAGCTTCAGCCCTTTCATTAAGGTGAAGGACTGCTTCTTCCAATTTCTGTTCTGAGTTGGAGATGTGGTTGTAGTGGAAGTATCTTTCACACTTCCTCAACCAAGAACAAGGATCAGTCCATGTTGCACCATCAAAATAAGAAAATTCTACTGTGGAATTATGATTGTTGTGCTAAGTTCTCCGTAACACCAAGGAATCTGCTAGAGGGTTAATCGTTGGTCTACTACCCGAAGGCCCTATTACAATACTACTATACTACAATTAACTAGAGTACAAGTATTAGCCTAATACTCCAAGGAAAGCCGCCATAGAATTGAGCCTCAATGGTGATAACTCCCTGTATCGAAGTAGCTGAACAACAGAGGAAAAAGAAGATGATCGGGGAAGAAGAGAAGGGAGAGAGAAGAAGAAGAAGAAAATAGAGAGGGAGTGAGTTAGAATATTACCGGATCATTAACTGTCTTCTCTAAATATCTCCTTTTATCAGCCCAACTGAATGAGCTGACTAAGCCCAAATACTGCTGCAATTAATCAGAGCCCTCTGATATAGAACCCCACCAATTGCAATCGTCCATCATGGTGTAATTAGTCCACACATGTAGGAAACAATGCTCAATAATTTGTCAGGTAGCTTTACTCTTTTTATTACAAGCTTTCCTATTTCAGCTACCACTTTCTAATTATGAACCCTATACTCCCAAATTCGATCCCCTTTCCTAATTAAGCCCACCTTCAGACATAACATTTCTCTCCAAACATGCTATCTATTATTGCAGTTTTACATGAATTCAGGACTCTTCAGCTTGAATCTTTGGTGGTCACTAATGCTACAAAATAACAGTGTGAATTAGACTAGCTCGAGTAAAATACAGTAATTACAGAGTCAAAAAAGTAGCACCACCTATGCTACGTAGATCAAATTTGACTTCTCTTTGTCTGTAACCGAAGGCTGACAAACTAGATTACGTGGTCCAAAAAATTATTTGCCCAGCAGCTTTTCTTTGAAAAAGAACAAGTAAAAAAGAAGGATGTAGCACTTTCAGTAACCACCATCACATTCCAAAGCTTCTGCTTTTGTTTCCTTTGTCCTTCTGTTTTCCGCTACTTGATTTGGAGATCAAATATGATGATCTAGGAATTAGGACCACCAGAAGAGTTATAAATGGTAACAGGAAAACTTGTTCATCTTCTACTAATTAAAAGGTTTTCTTTTCTTTTTTTAAAATCCTGCTCTTTACGTAACATATTTGTGCGTTGCATCGGAAGGAGAGTCGGGGCCTCAAATCTCAGACAAATGAATGAGACCTGAGTAAATTCTTCCACAGTATAAAATAAACTTGCCAGCGAAAAATAGAAAAGCAACTTTTAGCACATTCCTTCAACAGTATGAATCTTAAGTGGTACTAGGAAACAAACTGAATTGTGAAGTTAAAATCTAACCACGGAATGCTCAAATGGGCCTTATAAAGAATTGAAGCTGGAATTCTGAGTACATCTAAAAACAATGAAGAAAATGAGTTGAAAACTTGTAGCGAACACAAAAAGGAAACTGACTACTGCTAATCTTACTTCCACCGGAGGGATTGCCTTATCCCAGTGTAGATAAGTCCCAAAGACCGTCCTATCAAGCAAACCAAAAAAAATGAGATAGCATCGCTCAGCTTAGAAATAACAGTTCTTATCACCGGCATTGCAATATCAGCCAATTCAAGGCAGTAATATCTCCTGAAAGATAAAGAAAGATAACGACAGTAAGTAAATTATACTTCAGGCTTGCTAATGCCTGCACAAGCAAAGACGTGGGGCAGTATCAAGATGACTCAAAACAGCTTTTCCATGTATCTTTATCTACAAAATAAGACTTAATTGACCAAAAAGTCTGTTAAAGCTTCAACATTTAGAGATGCCAATATAATCATTGATGTAATATACCAACTAAAAAGACCGGTTCACAACCAGGATATGTGAAAACAACTTCTCGCTGTCTACGAACAATTCTCAATTTGAACAGCATGCCCAATCTTTTGGGCAGCTCTACAGCATTTGATAATTAAAAAGATCAACTATTTAGTTGACAAAAAACAAAGATTCTCATTATTTTGTCAGACTCAATAATATAAACCTGGCACACTTCACGTTTGTACAACAGCCCGCAATTTTACCAACAATTTCCCAATTGGTCAGTAGTAGAGCAAGTGCTCAGAACCTTACTATCATGTCCTTTAATTATAATTGCAATTCTGTCACCTTAGCATAACCAATTATCAGTGTAACTCTCTCGGTAAGCAATCATGCATTTCCTCTGTCTATGGTCATAAAATTATCTTATATCTGCATTTGATAACAAAGGACATATCAGCTCCAACATTGGGACCAAAGCTAATTTTTTCTAACATCCGAACCCAAGTATCGCAGGTAATGAACTGAAAACCAAAATTACATGAAACATCCATAACTAACCTTGACAATCCCGAGAAGATCCCAGGGTCCAGGACATCACAGGAAGAAGACCAAAAAACAAAATGCATGATATGAAATAAAGCATGAGAAATGAAGGACTCTGCTTACCACCCAGTTAAGGCCCTAAGTTCCTTGGTTCGTTTAACAGCTACAGAGATTTGGTTGATCACAACAGTATTCAGTCGACATAAAACAGGCTGAGAACTCATCACCCTAAGCTTCTCCCACCACTTCACATTTTGAACTTTGTTCTTGCTTGATTCCTCGATAAGATGGCATTGCAATGTGCACAAGTCAACCGATCTTCGTACATGGAAACAACTGCGTCCATGTTCTGATGCAACCATTGTTTCAGAGCAACCTGTTAAAACATTTGAAAGGCAAAAATTCATCAATAGATCAATATATTATAAATTGCAAAATGCATGTCCCTCTCAGACATGGCAGGTGGCTTATAGCTCTAGACTCCAAAACATTTGTGATTTTACAAAAATTTATTTTGATATCTTGATAAGGTAAAGTATTATTAATAAAAGGTGTACCAAGAAGGTACACAAGCTTTTGATATTTATTGCATTTCCTCTACCAAATTCATCCACCGTCAGTTATCATGAAATTTGTCTTTTTCATGCAGAATTAGAGACTTGGCTGCTCTCCATATTTAGATAATCTCCCCTGCAGAATGTGGCTATTTTCATTATTCAGTAAAGATCATTAGATCTCCACTGTTTCAGTAAAGACTATGTGCAGTAGCAACCCGGTATTCCCATATATAAGTAGCAAATGGACAAAAGGTTAACCCTAATAATCAGCCAAACCACATCGAAGTCCATGAAATCCTTCGACAGGCAAGGAGAAGTTCAGTTAACCAGAGAGAAAAGAAGCTGCCACTTTATTATATCAGCTAACATGACTATTCACTGCTAGAATTTCTGCGATTTTTTTACGAAGGAAGCTGTTGGAAATAATAAATTTTCGACAGCTTTTGAGGCTTCAGAGAGGTCTGAAACCAACTTGTCTCAATGAATTTTTGAGGGAAAAGAGTTGTCATCAATACTTTTCGACGGCATTTTAACTGCCCTTGGTGTCATCAGTACATAGATTTTTGACGGCCTGCTGATGGAAAATGTCACAGTTTGGAAAAATATTCTGCACTTTCGGTGGTTAAGTCATTTTCAAGAATCTTTTTTACCTTTTTCAGAGACTTTACCCTGGAAATCCGTCAAAAATCTGGAGATTACACTGCAATACTGTTCTAGTTTTATGTCTAACACATTACCTATCAACTTCAACAAACAAGCACATCTAATAATCCACTAAACCTCCACCAAACAACTAATACATTCACCAACATCAGAATATCCAACAAAAAAAAAAATTACATAAGCAATTAGTCAATTACCAATGTCAAAACGAAATATTAGTTAGCTTTACATATTGCTTAGAAAAACAACCAAATCTATTGTTTAGTGCATTCAAAAACAACCAAAGCTACTCATCGGCATCCCCCTCATCATCATCATTAGGGTCGAGGAGGGAGGAAGGGCCAAATTATTATTTTCTAGGAGTCTTCTGTCCAATGTTGTAACAACTTCATCTACCAATTTTCTCAATGAACCTTTGGAGAAAGATTGAATTGAATGGCAGGGTGTTTAGTATTGTGAGGGGAAGACGAGGATTTAGCACATAGAACCGTCATACCATTCTAACATTTTATTATAACAATGGCCAGGCCATTGAAAAGTTTCAAACTATCACAAGCTCTTTCATACAACAAGGGTAGTTGAAAATGCCGTCAAAAAGTATCGACACATCTCATTTCTGTTAAAAATTCATTTCAACAAGTTGATATTCGACCTCTATGAAGCCGTGGGCCGACAGAAAATTATTTTTACCGCCTTTCCGGTGACTTCCTCCATCAAAAATCCCGGAAATTTAGCCGTGAGAGTAGTTGGAGGTGACATGTAAAACTTTAATTAATCCTTGTTTACCCATCCCTAAAAGCTTAGCCTACTTAGAACAGCATTACAGCAGCTTACAAAATGTAAGATGCGCAACTCAATATTTATGCCATGAAATTTACATGTTGATCGCATAACCATGTCAATTATACATCTCAAACTTTAGTTTCTTTTAGGCTTCATCTTTTCTTCAGATTCTTTAGGAGACAAGTCCAGCATATCAACTTGCTAGAGAAAATCATTTCGATCATTAATGACTTTAGTTTAAACTTGTATTTTTTTTTTGAGAAGGATTAGTTTAAACTTGTATTTTTTTTTTGAGAAGGATTAGTTTAAACTTGTATTATGACAAATGAAGGAAAAATGCAATGCCACTACCAACCGGTAACATGAGCACAGAAAACAAAAGCCAGCAGGCAGAACCCTGAAGTATCAACTTATAGACTCCATAAAATGAGGTTGACAAGAATATCTAAGAGAGAGCAGATGTGATTCTGAATGAAGACAAGTTGTGGATATATACAGAGGAGGAACCATGATTAACACAATTAAAAAAAATGTTTGTAGCCACAGAGAAGTAATACCTCATTGCGTAATTTCTGAAGTGCCGCGTTGACAATGTACACAAACTCAACCCTACGTTGTTCATTTCATTTGACATACTACTATCAACAGACATAAACTCCAAATACATACTTGCGATCCCATCTGCCAACATTATCGCCAAATCCTCCAGTATAGAGACTCCATGCTCCATAAACAAGCTATAACTATAAAAGCCAGCTTTCCTGCCATGATAAACATTAGAGAACACTAAGGCATCTTTTAGATTTCTCTTTTTTTATTCCTTTTGGGTTGGGAGTATCCAGACTCCATAGGGACATCAAACCATACCAACTGTGAGAGAACATAAGAAACAGTAGCAGACCAGAACTTTTGTTCTGTTTCAGTGAAGCTATAGTGACTATTTGAAAAGACTTTAATGTTCATGGGAGATATCCAATACTGTGGTAGCATGAATTTTTTTTTTCTTTTTGAGAAGGTAAGGATTTTATTAAAACAGCACCAAGATGGTATTTAAAGATACAGAGAACATCCCAAAACAACTAACACTCCCTACATTCCACCTAATCCAGGAAATCCATAAACTGATACAGATCCACTAAGAACTACCCTAATACCAATGTGGTAGCATGAAATAAAGGATGAGAAAAAGATTCTTCTGACACAACAAGAAAAAACAATGTTCGAAAGAGGGACTCAATACCCACATTGACAGCATAAAGAAAAAGAAGAAAAAAAGATTTTTCTAGAGGCTGAAACTCTAACAACATGAAGAACAGGAATAGAAGACTTCCTAGAGAAGTGCTTGGAAATTCAATGGTAAAACATAGAGACTGTTTTGCTTGAAAAAATTACCGGAAGCATGACAGTAACGCAGGACAAAGGAGGTTTCGTCGTAAGGGCCACCGGAAAGAGTAATAACGCCAAACACTCATCCAAAAGGTTCACTGTGATGTGGAACAGTCACCAAAAAAAGTCACAGACGGTAAACATATGAAAGAGAGAACAATTTGAAGTAGGACGCATAAGGCCATACCAGTATGCATTCTTGGAGCTGAAGAGGAAGAAGGCGTACAGATATGTGATTTCCAAGATTGAAGAAAAGCAAAAGGGTTTGTTTTTGAGAAAACTGGCAGCCCTGCTGAACTTCGATGATTTACTGCTTCTTTGGTGGTGTATGACTTTGATTTTGTGACTTCAGAGAACTGCCAGAGAAGCAAGACATTCTTTTTTTCATTGGTCTTCTGCAACCTCTCGTATCCTTGAGACCTCTGTAGTAACCCCCAGCTTCTTTAAATCAAGGTAGAGAATTATCAGGGCCTTACCCCCTTATAGTGAACGGTGTCGCAGCTTATGTTCGGCCCTATTTTTTTTTGAGAATGATAACATTTTATAAATATAAAACAGCACAAAATTTGTGCTGCTAAAAGTGACAGAATACATCCCCAAAAAAGTAAAAGAATCCCCCAATACAAAAACTTACAAGGATTCTATGATATCAAGTATGGAGTCACTATCATTTACAGGGCATTCTTTACACCAAAAAAGAAAAAGTACTAAACAGTTCATTTTGATTTTCCGAATGGAGTTGCTAACATCCTCAAAACATCTGGAGTTTCTCTCATTCCAGACTAACCACCAAATGCAGGCTGGGATCTTCTGCCACCATTTCTTCTGTCTGACTCCACTTGTCACACCAGCCCAGCATCTCAAAAGGTCGGATGCATCTTTTGGCATGACCCAGTTCATTCTGACAATACTTAGAAACATGTGCCACAGTTGAGAGGTAACAACACAGTGAAGAAACAGGTGGGAGTTCCCTTCCACAGAGATAGCATCTGGAAGTCAGTTGATATCCCCTTCTCTTAAGTTTTTCATCAGTCAAGCAAGCTTTTCGGGCCACCAATCATACAAAGCATAGCACCTTTGTGGGTGCATTTACCTTCCAAATTTGTTTCCAAGGCCAACTCCTATCAGTATGAGCATTGCCCATTAGGCTTTTGTAAGCAGAATTCACCAAGAAATATCTGGTGCTTGACCCCTTCCATACCAAAGAGTCCTCGCAATCTGAGAGGCCTTGCAGTTGGTCAATTTGGTTTGTGTTCGGCCCTATGACTCACACAGGAAAATTCTTCTTAAATAATAGGCATCTGGGAAGGCTGATTTCCAGTTACCCATGTACCCAATTCTTCTTAAATATCCATGTCTCTGTTCAGATTCAAGACTTGTAGCACCACTATCCCCTCGTTTTATGGAAGAGAGAGAATTCATCAGTTTTCCTTTTACTACATCCCATGCAAACTCTATGCTGACACGATCATCATTTTTCCTCTCACTACAATTAAACATGGAAAAGGTACAACAATGAAAAGCGATACATAGATCAAAGTATCAAACAACGCCAAAGACTGAAATGCACCTTCAATCAACCAACAATACAACTTCCAATAAAACAAAGCTCTCGTCTAACAACCATTCTTACCTACCCAAAACGGATGATCCGTCAGTGTCAACATTTCCGCTTTGGATCTTTCCTCTAGCATCTAAAGCAGAATTTTCTTCGGAAGGTATCACTCCAGCTATATATGTAAGCACTATACTAGTCATGAGAAGCATTTGGTCAATGGTAGGAACCCATTCGAAAGTTACTGCAGCGTCAGCATCAACCAGAGATGCTAGGCAAAAGCACCTCTTGCAAGCCTGCATGTTTGATCTCTCCAGTTTTATTAAGTACGGTGTAATGGCCTTCCGAACGCCCAATGATGGCAAGCGGGATACTTTACAACTCTCAAAGCAAAATCCCCTGCGACAAAGATAGCATGTATCAGGCATCACTGATCCAAAGTTTTTTTCTTTTTCTTTTTAATGGCAGTGACCCTATTATACTGATGGCTATGCAACAGCAAAGAAGAGCAAGCCTATATCTATTCGACGTAGAAGCCTAAGATTTGAATTCCATAACCTGCAACCCTAAAGGGATAAAGAAGCGTTAGGGGGATGCAGTCTTCTTTTCATATCTTTATCTTCTTCTTTTTTTTGCAACTAAATCCAGAGAAATATAAGTGGCTAGATCAGGAAACAAGACCTGCATACTAAAATAGGTGAACTTTTAGGCATGATGAGTTGTTGTTTTGAGAACTGTCCATTGCTAAGCAGGTTAAAACTTGAACAGGAAGCCACTTGTCCTGCCATATGTAATTTTGCTTTCCTAGTCAAAAGAATCAATTGCTTTTCAACATGCTGCAAGATGCTAGCACTGCCTAGGATTCCAAAGCAACAACTGCATAAACAACAAATGATAATCAACTACTCTCATGAGCATCCAGTCACCAAAGAAAAGGTCCTCTAATTTGAAATGCTTCTCTCATTTCATTCCTTTTCCACGCAGCAAGTTCCATGTTTTGCCTTATTCTTTTATACTTGGAGTAAATGAAAAGGCAGCAAACTTGTGGTCAAAATATGAGAGTTTTAAGAGCGTTGTCACTCTTAATTTGCTAAAAGAAAAAACATGACCGTGCACCTTTCATAATTTATGAATGCAACATGTTCTCATCATACATCTTAGTTCAAGCAATAACAAAAATAAATCTTTGCCTTCTTTTTTACAGTAGAGTTAATTAGACTTCCGTAAAATTCCAAAGCACCAGATACATGAAACTAGTATCAAATTACATTTTTCTAAAAAAATATAGGACATGTTCAAATTGTAAATAGAACTTTAGAAAGGCTAAAATAGCATTTGCATCCTTAAATAAATAAACAATCATAGGAGATCGAAATATAGTAGAGACATACGCATTAAATGTACTAGAATTTACATTCCCCGCAAAATTAGATTGTACTAATCACGAAGTGTGTTATGCTGTACTGTAGCATCCACTATTTCAACAGAATCATTTTTCCTTCACCATACAAGAAAGGTCATTCAATATAGCGTTCACCTCAACAAACAGAAAGAACTACGTTTACAGAATACGGCAGAGCAATTAAGAACAAACAATTTCATCAGCAACAGCGATACCCATACCAATGATTTCTAGATGAATGCAGATTGGTTAGAACTCTAAAAACAAATCAATTAGATGTCCAAAGGCAAATGAGCTTAGCGATGGAGACAACGATACGTAGTTCCAGCAGGACAAAAACCCTAGATACCATGGACAGAGGAGAAGAAAAAGAGAAAGCGAGGGTAGAGGAAAGCAGTGGTGGGAATGAAGATTACTCGATTGGAAATGTGAGTATCTAGACGATAGATGGACACTTTCTAGTCAAGTAGTCCAAATACAGCATTCGCTTTCTATAGCAGTAGAAGAGCAGGAGATAATCACCAAAGTATCATCATCATCACATGAATAGGCTGCAAGCCTTTTTTTTTTCAAAAGTATTTTTTTTCTAATTTGAGGTATTTGGCTAGGGTTTTTTTTGGATAAAAAAAGTATTTTTTGGAGGAAAGAGGAGGAGTTTCTCAAAAGCACAAAAAAGTAATTTATTTTCAAAAGCGAAGCATAACTAGTTTTGACTTTTCTTCTTATCAAGAATATCCTTAATAAAATATAGTATATATCAAAATAATCATTAAACTTAATACTTAGTATATTACTGTATAAATATTTCTTATTATTTTTAGGATAGCTTTCTAATATATAGTGACATTAGGGATGAATACTTTTATATTTGTTGAATGATTTTTAATATATTTAACTTATATTAAAAGAACTAAGTACTTTTAAATTTTATTTTTATATTTTACTTCAATAAAATAAAAAGATTTAATTATTGCATGTAATAATTTTTTTTTTGATTATTTATTTACTTACAATATTAACTATTAAGTAAATTTATTCATGTCCTTATTCGTAATTTGATACTTAAAAGCACTTTCTGAAAAGTTTGGTCAAACATAAATTATTGCTCAAAAGTGTTTTTCACAGTGATTAACCAAACACTTCTTCTCTCCAAAAGTACTTTTTTCAAAAGCACTTCTCAAAATAAGCTAATTTCTCCAGCTTGGCCAAACAGGCTATAAGGGACATAGGCCCTAATATCCAACTTGGACACTTAGATAGGTTTGGACATAGATTTGATTAAAACTTGAAAAAAGATTTTTGAAGTTGTGTTGAAAAATAATTTTTAAAGTTGAAGTTGTGTTTGGACATACATTTTATTTAAAGAAAAGTTAAAGTTTTGTAAGTGGAAGAAAAATTTCCCAAAACTTACCTAAACCACTTTTTTGGAACTTGAAAATTTTTGAAATTTTTCCCCACTACATAATCATATTTCATAAATGAACAGCGTTTTTAAAAAATTTAAAAAATGAAGCTAAAATCTATGGCCAAATGGGAGCTAATTTATTATGGTCAAATTTACTTCTCTTCTTTGGAATATTTTCTACAATCATCTCGTTATATCTCGCCAAAATTTACACCTATTATAATATTATACATCCAGATTTACCCCTATCTCTAGCAAACTTTTAAAATTATCCTCATTCCTAATAATTACCCACAATTTCCCAAAATTCATTTATTTAAGGCACTTATTCTTCCTCTTTCACCATTTTTAAAAATCATCATTGATGTAAAGCTGCATAAACTTCATAGGAGCCAATTTATTGATATACATGTTTTGATGATCACATGGAATGGACATTGTCGTGCCTCGTTTTCTCGTAAAAACGGGTTTGTCACGAGCCAAAATCCTAACCAATCAGGATCATGATGGCACCTAACAACACTTACTAGGCAAGCCAATACACAACAGATAAATACGAAAGAATAGCAGCAAGTAAGATAATAAGAATAAGTAAAAGCAACTCTAAAGTGGACAAGATAAGTCTAAAATCCATACTAACACAAAACATCCAAGATGTGAAATCACAAGTACATGAGCTTCTAGAGTTCGCTACATACACTATTCTGAAATAAAATACAACATTGTCCGAAGAATGAAAACAGTACAATGGAAATAGGAAGATGACTCAAGGCCTGAGAACATAATGCAACTTTACGTTGAATCACCCGTGTGGTATTCGCTAAGCACCTCTCGGGACTCCGTTGCTACCAATATTCGGACATGCACAAGAAATGTAGAAGTGCAGTATGAGTACAACCGACCCATGCACTTAGTAAGTGTCGACTAACACAAAACATCCAAGATGTGAAATCACAAGTACATGAGCTTCTACAGTTCGCTACATACACTATTCTGAAATAAAATACAACATTGTCCGAAGAATGAAAACAGTACAATGGAAATAGGAAGATGACTCAAGGCCTGAGAACATAATGCAGCTTTACGCTGAATCACCCATCTGGTATTCGCCAAGCACCTCTCGGGACTCCGTTGCTTCCAATATTCGGACCTGCACAAGAAATGCAGAAGTGCAGTATGAGTACAACTGACCCATGCACTTAGTAAGTGTCGAGCCTAACATCGACGAGGTACTGACGAGGCTAAGATAAGACACCTACAATAAATATGTGTAGTTATATATCAAGAAATAACGAAATAACAGATAAAGTATCAAATATCACAACCAAATAGGGACAAGAGAATGGGATAACAAGTATACAAGTAAATGGTAATAAATGGAAACATAAGGTAAAGTATCACTAAGTAAACCTCTTTTCAAAGTAAATAACGAAGCCACAAGCCAAGTCCACATTTCAAGTATCAAAGTAAAGAGCAATAAAATCAACCAAGTATACACGGCATCACCTTTCGTGATTTTACTCTCATTCTTACATTATAATATAAAAGCAAGTGCACGACATCATCCTTCGTGCTTTTACTCTCATCCTCACTTAATAATATAAAAGCAAGTGCACTATATCACCCTTTATGCTTTTACTCTCATCCTCGCATAATAATATAAAAGCAATTGCACGGCATCAGCCTTTCGTGCTTTATCCTCACGTTCACTCAAGCAATAATATCAATATGTAAATAAGGCACGACAATACCCTTCGTGTATTTTATTTTTTCTCACAAGCAACACATTACCAAGCAAGGTGGGAGCAAGTTCGACATCAATAATAGAATTTGAACAAAACTCATCATATGAAAATCTCCCAACAATTTAGCACCAACAACTAATACCATAATAATCTCAACATAAGAAATAACATGAATACAAGTAATTAATGGATTGGACAATCTATGTAAAGCATTGAAGACATAATACACAGATAGCATGGCACAAATAAGGCTAATTTTACTTGCATGTTTATCATATGGCCAACGTATATACACTTATCACCTTGCATATACGGCATCCCCAACGCATAGATCACATAGCAAATAGACTTGATTTCATCTTATTTCCATCAAATCAAGGTTAACCAAGATAATTACCTCTTTTCGGAACACAATTAACAATCCAACACGGTTTTTTCTTTAGAACAAGCCTCCAAACTAATTGAATCTAGTCAAATATTATTCAAATAAGTCAAAACAAACTTTTGAAACTACCCTTGGATAAAAAAGGTTCAATTTTTTAACATAGTTGAAAAAGTCAACAAAAAGTAAACCCGGGCCCACGTGGTCGAAATCCAAAATTAAAATTAAATCCCGATTACCCATTCACCCTCAAGCCCGGATAGGTGATTTGTTTTGAAATCCGACCTCAATTTGAGGTTGAAATCTTAATTTTACAAAATTCCTAAATTCTACCTAAAATCCCCCAATTTCTATTTTGAAATTCATAGATTTAATGATAAAATTCATGAAAATATAATTGAAATTGATTAAAAACGAGTTAAAGTTATTAACTTATGAATTTGGGAAGAAACTTCTCTCCAAAAATCACTTCTATGGAGTCTAGGATTAAAAAATAATGTAAAATGAGTTAAGTCCCGAAATCCCAATATTTTACCAAGCCGCATATATTACCATTGTGAAATCTTGTTCGCAATTGCGATGTTCGCAAAAGCAAACCACTGATCAGTGTCCCAGTGCTTATAATGTCGCAAATGTGACTTTTCCTTCATTTTGCAAAGACTCCCTACATCGCAAATGCGGACCAAGCTTTGCATTTGTGAATCTGCCTTGCCCCTGCTGAGTATCGCTATTACGACACTGACATCGCAAATGCGACCCCCTGGCTCGCAAAAGCGACACTAACTTCATAATTGCAAAATCTTCCAGCCATGCCCATTATCGCAAATGCGAGCATGACATCACAATTCCATCGCAAATGCGACCCCCTGGCTCGCAAAAGCGACACTAACTTCATAATTGCAAAATCTTCCAGCCATGCCCATTATCGCAAATGCGAGCATGACATCACAATTCCATCGCAAATGCGACCCCCTGGCTCGCAAAAGCGACACTAACTTCATAATTGCAAAATCTTCCAGCCATGCCCATTATCGCAAATGCGAGCATGACATCACAATTCCATCGCAAATGCGACCCCCTGGCTCGCAAAAGCGACACTAACTTCATAATTGCAAAATCTTCCAGCCTTGCCCATAATCGCAAATGCGAGGCTCACATTTTCGAACAGGTTCTCGCAATTGCAAGACCTGTAATTAAGCAACACCAGTTGTTGCATCAGCTATCCAAAACTATCCGCAATGCATCTGAAACTCACTTGAGGCCCTTAGTATCCAACTCAAACATCCACACAAGTTTAATAACATCAAACAAACTTGCTCACTATCTCAAATTATAAAAATAACATCAAAGTTCAAGAATCGATGATTAAATATCAAGATTTTCAACTTCAAAACTCATGTTTCCAACTTTTCACATAATGTAAAATACCGAGTGTACCCCTGCTAGGCTAGGAGGCATTTCAAGCCTATATGCAACCTCCCCAACTCTCTCCAAGATCTCAAATAGGCCAGTAAACCTAGGGCTCAACTTGCCCTTCTTTCCAAATTGCATCACGCCCTTCATAAGTGAAACTCGAAGAAGAACCTTTTCACCATTCATGTAAGACGCGTCTCAAACCTTCCGGCATGTATAACTCTTTTTCCTAGACTAAGCTGAACGATGTCGCTCCTGAACCACTTTCACCTTTTTCTAAAGCATCACGAACCAAATTTGTTCCCACCAATCTAGCCTCGACTAATAGCTATTGTTGTTGGCGAACTCTGTTAGAGGTAAAAACCAATCCCACTGACCCCCAAAATCCATAAAGCATGCACGCGCCATGTCCTCCAAAATCTGAATAGTACGCTTAGGCTATCCATGCTTGTGAGGATGAAATGTGGTACTCAGTTCAACTTGCATGCCCAACTCATGTTGCATAGCTCTCAAAAAGTGTGTTGTGAACTGCGTGCCCCGTTGTTAAATTATAAAAATGGGCATATTGTGTAGGTGAATACTCATTCGAATGTAAATTTGAGCCAAACTCTCTGAAGGATAGGAAGTCATCACCGGAATGAAGTGTGCGGACTTAGTCAATCGGTCCATAATAACCCAAACAAAATCATATTTCCTTAAGGTCCATGGTAAGCCTACCACAATGTCCATAGTGATGCGCTCCCATTTCTACTCCGGTATCACCAACTTCTAAGTCAACCTACCCGATTTCTTATGTTATACTTCACTTATTGACAATTCAAACACCGAGAGACATGACCAACAATGTCTTTCTTCATCTTTCGCCACCAATAGTGTTGTCTCAAGTCATGATACATCTTCGTGACACATGGGTGAATGGAATACCATAAACTATAAGCCTTCTCAAGGATCAACTCTCTCAACCCATCAACATTTAAAATACAAATTCGGCCTTGAAGTTGCATAACACCATCAGCTCAAATCACGACCTCCTTAGCACCACTTCGTTACATCGTGTATTTCAACACCAAAAAGTGAGGATCATCAAACTTGCGAGCCCTTGATATGCTCTAATAGAGATGACTATTACACAACACAAGCAAGAACCCTGCTAGGCTCCGAAACATACAACCTCAAGAACTGGTTGGCTAAAGCCTGAATATCCATGTCTAGTGGCCTCTCAACTGCCGAAAAAAATGCCAAACTACACATGCTCTTCGCCTTCTTACTCAAGGCATCATCCACCGCATTGGCCTTCTCCGAATGATATAATATGGTAATATCATAGTCTTTCAGTAAATCTAACCATCTCCACTACGTCAAATTAAGGTCTTTCTGCTTGAACAGATATTGGAGACTCTAATGGTCGGCATCGACCTCACATGGAACACTGTATAAATAATGCATCCAAATCTTAAGCGTGTGATGCACAAGTTAATTCTTCTCATGAACCTTCAACTGATGATACACGTAAGAAATCACCCTACCATCCTGTATCGATATCGCGCCAAGTCCAATGCTCGATGCATCACAATACACAGTGTAAGCCTTCGAATCTATGGGAAACACCAACACTGAGGTTGTATTCAAGGAAGTCTTGAGCTTCTGAAAGCTCTCCTCATACTCGTCGGACTATCTAAAAAGAGTGCCATTCTGAGTCAACTTGGTCAATAAGGCTGAGATAGATGAAAATCCCTCCACAAATCCGCGATAATAACCCGCCAAACCCAAAAAGTTCTAAATATTTGCAGTTGAAGTAGGTATAGTCCAATTATGAACTATCTCAATCTTATTAATATCCACCTTGATACCCTCGGAAGACACAACATGACCTTAAAAGCAATCGAGTCGAACTAGAACTCATACTTCGAGAACTTGGCATATAGTTGATGATCCTTCAAAGTCTGAAATACAATCCATAGGTGTTTCTACCTGATCATGCTCCTCTATATTGAGAGTGAACCAGAATATCATCAATGAATATGATCATGAATGAATCCAAATAAGTCTTGAACACTAAATTCATCAAATCCATGAAGGTTGTTGTAACGACCCGATCGGTCGTTATGTGTAACTGCACCATTTTACCCCTTTTTATGATTTTCACATGTGTGTTTATAGTTTTATGACTTTGGGGGTTGGCTCGTTTCGTTCTGGGAAGCTTTCGGGTTGATTTGGACCCTTTAATTCTTGACTTAGAAACCTAAGTTAGAAATGTTAACCGAACTTTGAATTTTGTGAAAATGACTCTGGAACGGTGTTTTGATGGCTCCGATAGCTTCATATCATGATTTCGGACTTGGGCATATGCCCGAAATTGATTTCAAAAGTCTGTAGGTTGATTTGTGTTGTTTTGCCAAAATTTGGCAATTTGAAGTTGAAAAGTTTGACCGTTAGTTGACTTTTAGTTATTGAGATAGGAATTTGATTTTGGGACTTGGAATAGGTCGGTTATTATATTTAGAACTTTTCTGCAAAATTTGATATCATTTGGATTCGGTTTGATAGGATGCAGACGTTAGTTGTAATTCTAGAGATTCTTGAACTTTACTTTGAAATTCATGCATTTTAGTATTCGATCCGTAGTCTTAGATGTTATTTTTGTGTTTTGATTGCGTGAGTGAGTTCAAATAATATTTTTAGACTTGTTTGGATGTTTGGTTTGGATCCCTGAGGGCTCAGATGAGTTTCAGACATGTTTCAGAAGGTTTGAACTGAAATTGCAGAATTTGGTGCGCTGATGCTTCATGTATCGCATTTGTGAACACCAGGTTCGCAATTGCGATATCCACAGGGGGGCCTCAGGTATCGCAATTTCTATACCCGGATCACACTGCAAAGAAGTTCATGTAGAGTGCTAGTTTGCATTTGCGACAAAATAATCGCATATGCGAAGGAGACATGCTTTGCAAATGCGAAGCTAGAGTCGCAATTGCGACCTATGCATAGGACTGATAGTGTCCGCATTTGTGAGTAATAATTCACAATTGCGAGGTTCGCATGTCCCAATTTTGACATTGGAAGTCGGGATTTCATCTCACATTCTCTCATTTTAGAACCCGTCAGGCAATTTGGTGGGGGATTTTCATCTAAAAACTTTGGGTAAGTATATCTAATCTATTTTCAATTATATTCCATCAATACATCTTAGATTTTTAACATCAAAATCATGCGAATCAAAGTGAAAATTTGTGAAACTTTGTCAAGTTTTTGAAAAATAAGAATTTGAGTTGTAAGAGTCGATTTGGACTCGGATTTTGAAATCAATCACATATATGAACTTTGGGGTCATAGGTAGTCGGAATTTACCATTGGACCCGGGTTTTGACCGGGCGAGCCCCGGGTTGACTTTTGTTGACTTTTTGGAAAAAGTGCAAAGATCTTAGCTTTATCTATTGTAATTGATTCCCTTGCATTATTTTAATTTTGATTAGATTGAGCCGTGTGGAGGCGAATTTTGGAGGAATAGCTATTTCTGAGAGTTGAATTAGCCTAGTTGAGGTAAGTATCTTGCCTAACTTTGTATGGGGGAACTACTCCTTAGGATTTGGGATTGATTGTGTCATTCGTGTTATGTGAAAGTCGTGTACGCAAGGACGAGAGGGTACATGGGTGGTATATGGTAACTTATCGGATTAGGCTACTTTGACTCTTTCCATGCCTTAATTTAATTTTCATATCATGTTCTAAATTCTCATAGTCAATCTATTCTTACTTGTGTTAGTCTATCCTTTCATGCCTTAAATTATTTCGTTAGTACTTGTTCTATACCCTAATTGATAAATTGCTCTCATGCTTTAGTTGAACTTGTTTCCCCCTTTATTGTTACATGTTATCTCTTCATTTTTTATTATCATTATTTGGAGTCACTGTACATGTTATCTCTTTCATTGTTAATTATCATTATTTGAAGTCATTGTTCAAGTTATCTCTTTCGTTGTTGATTATCATTATTTGAAGTTATTGTTCATGTTATATCTTTCATTGTTGATATCCATTATTTGAATCCATTGCTACACTTTATCTCTTTCATTGTGGGTTATTCTTATTTAATATCGTGGTTATATATTATCTCTCTCATTGTTGAGTTATTGGTGTTGAAGTTGTTAAAGTTGTTATCACGTTGAGGCAAAATAGTTTATTATTGAGACATCTTTCTTGTTGAGCATTTTACATTCATTGTTGTTGTTGATATTCTTGTACACGTTGTGGTGGATCCATGGCTATTGTTGTGGAACATTGATATTATTGATTATTGGCAAGTTGTGACATATAGGCACTTGTGGTGCGAGTTATTATTGTGATGCGATATTGAAACGCATGCTACAGTATAAAGCTAGGGGTTAATGTGCATGCAGAGATATAAGGTGGGACTTGTGTGCGTGTTACTTGTAAAGGAATTACGTGAAGCCACACAGCGTCATAAGGTAGGCTAAAGTACATGTAACTATTTCGGAAAAATTGTTTTCAAAAACTATTTAAATGTAAGGCTCACACGACAGTATAAGGAAAGATTGTGAACTGTGTATATGAAGCGGTACCTCGATTGTGATTCTTGGTATATTCGAGGTGGTACCTCGGTTGTGTTTCTTTATATATACAAGGCGGTACCTTGGTGGTGATTCTTATTGTACACGAGGTGATACCTCCTTGTGATTCTTGTTGTTTATTTCGTGTTGTTAAGAGTTATTTGGTGGGAACACTTCTTGTTGTTTGTTCTTCATTATTATATCAGTTATTGCCCATACATGAACATTGTGGTTCTTTTCAATTGTTTCCCTTATGTTTAGGCTTACAATCCTTTCGTTAGTCTCTATTATCAAATTGCTTCATATTACTTATTTCTCTGCTTTCGGTTACTTCTTATTATTATGTTTATTATATCCTAGTAGGTGTCTTGACCTGGACTCGTCACTACTCTACCGAGGTTAGGCTTGATATTTATTGGATACCATTGTGGTATACTCATACTACGTTTTTGCACATCTTTTTGTGCAGATCCAAGTATGTCTACTCGTGTCAGATGTTAGTGATCGATCGTTAGCTGCTTATGGAGACTTCAAGGTATGCCTTATCGGCGTCTGCAGGCCTCGGAGTCACCTTCCTTTACCTTTACTCTTGTTGCATTTGTCATTCAGACAGTGATGTAGTAGACATTTTAGCTTACTTTGTATAGCTTATGACTTAGTTCTACCGGTTTTGGGAAAGTGTTTGTTGAGATTATGTTTCGAGAGATTTTTATGATCTTATTAACTCATTTTAGAATTTCTGTTAATTATTTATGTCAAGCTATTATTGAATGTTAGGATTACCTAGTCGTAGAGACTAGGTGCCATCACGACATCCTGCAGCGGGAAATTGGGGTAGTGACAACAGCTGAGGCACTAGTGAAGCCAAATGACATACTAAGAAATCATAATGACCATATCAAGTCCTAAAAGTTGTCTTAGGGGCATCCGATGCCCTAATCATCACTTGATGGTAGCCAAATCTCAAATCAGTCTTGGGAAACACATTGGTACCCTGAAGTTGGTCAAATAAATTATCAATCCTCGGTAAAGAAAATACTTTTTCTTGATAGTGACCTTGTTTAACTATTGATAATCTAGGCACATCCTTATGGATCCGTTCTTTTTCTTAACAAACAGCACCAACTCACCCCAAGATGAAACACCCAATCTAATAAATCTCTTGTCAAGCAAATCTTGCAACTGATCCTTCAATTCTTTTGACTTAACTGGAAATATACAAAATGGTGGATAGGCCGACTTCCTGGAATCAAATCAATGCAAAAGTCGATATCCATGTCGGGTGGCAAACCCGGAAAATATATAGGAAATACCTCTGGAAACTCACTCACAACCCATACCAAATCCATAGAATAAACCTTTGTACTAGAATCACAGAGTGACAACACAAGACTGATACACCCCATCAACTACTATAGAATCTCTAACTTGTATAGACACATAAACAAGTACATTAAGAAAATCACGAGGCATACTCAAATGCGAACCAAAATATGAAGACATATAAGAATATGTAGAACCTGGATCAAACAACACATATGCATTTTTATGATAGATTGAGATAATACATGTAATAATTGCATCAGACGGCTCCGCCTTAGGCCTAGCTGGAAATGCATAGCAAAATGGCTGAGCCCCACCAACATGTCCTCCACCTCTAGGACGACCTCTTATTGACTAGCCTTTGTCTCTAACTGACTAACCTCTACCTCGGGCTACCTGAACCCCACCCCTACATGGTTGTGTGGGTGGTAGAGCCATCCGTGCTGGAACCATGACACGAGTACCCTCTTGTGTCATACTACTCTATGACTTGGGGCAAAACTTTGCGACGTGCCTCATATCCCCACATAGTATAGCCCTCGTCTGACGTGACTACTGAACTTGGAATTCTCCCTATCGACCTGAATAACCACCCTGGTAACTTTGTATTAGAGGTGCACTAACCGGAGCTGGAGATGCATTGTATGCTAGCTACTCGAGACGAGGTCCATAAGCATTGTGACTGCCTGAAGCACCATAGGTGACCTGTAGAGTTGACTGGAGGTGCACTGTATGCTAGCTTGGCATCTGATGTGCTCGATCCTCCTGACGATCTCCACTACTCGAGTAAAATAAATTTCATCCTGGTCTCTCTGGCCATCTAAAGTCTGATGCCATAGGAAAGACCATTTATGAACCTCCGCAACTTCTCCCTTTCAGTAGGGATCGGGATAACTGCATGGCGTGACAATCTACAAATCTAGTCTCATACTGAGTAACAGTCATGCTACTCTGTTGAACGAGCTCGAACTAACTACAGAACTCCTCTATATAAGTTAAGGGAATGAACTTCTCCAAGAATAGCTGTGAGAATTAAGCCCATATGGGAGGAGGTAATCCTGCTGGCCTTCCTTGCACATACACATGCCATAACCTCTTGGCATGACCACGCATCTGAAATACCGTAAAGTCAACTCTGTTGGATTCCAATATCCCCATGTTGTGAAAAACCTCAAGGTAATGGGCTAAGAAGTCCTGGGGGTCCTCAAAAGGTGTACCACTAAAGTGAGGGGGATACAACTTGGTGAACCTGTCCAATCTCTTTAGCTCATCAATTGACATCGCAATTGTCTCCCCGGGTTGTGTAGCAATAACATGCTGAAATGCCCTAACTGGTAGAACTGTCGGGGTCTAATAATCGTGAGCCATATACTCTAGAGTGTGAGTAGTGGGAGTTTGGGCTCATCCTTAGGCCTAAGAAATGCTTGGTGCCAAAGGAAACACATCGGCCTGAGACATACTCTCAATGAACCCCTCTGGGACCTGAGTCGGTCCTAGTGGCTTGGTTGGAATAGGGATCTCATCATACTTCTCTATCTGAGGCTCGACAATGGGTGTTGTTGTGCGTGCTCTAGGTTGAGCTCTGCTTTTATGCAACGACCAGGCCGATCGTTTTGAGAGTTAGAGCCTCGATCCCCTAATAATTGTTTTCCTCAAGTTTGTTTCTGTTATTGGGACTTGCCGGAGTGATTAGCTATGAAATTCGGAGAGCTTTTGGACACTTAGTCCCTAATTATGAGTTTAAGCCTTAGAAATCGGACTGTAGTCAGAACTATGTGAATACGGGTCCAAAATGGAATTTCGTCAACTCTGTTATCTCCGTTGAGTGATTCGGGGTTAGGAGCGCGTCCGAAATGTGTTTTTGAGGTCTGTAGTAGATGTAGGCTTGAATTGGCGAAAGTTAGATTTTCGTCGATTTCGGCCGATAGGTGAAATTTTGATATCGGACTCGAAATGGAATTACTAAAGTGGTTGTAGGTTTGTAGGGTCATTTGTGACATGTGTGTCAAATTTGAGGTCATTAGGACTAGTTTTGATGTGTTTCGGCATCGTTGTAGATTTTGGAAAAATGTTAAGTTCTTAGGCTTGAATTCATGTTTAATTCTTATTTTTGGTGTTATGTGATGTGGTTTGGAGGCTCGAATAAGTTTGAATGAAATTATAGGACTGGTTGGTAGGTTTGATTGAGGACCCGGGGGCCTTGGGTGTGTTTCGGATGCTCAACGGGAAGAATTTTGGACTTAGCTTATTACTGGTGTTGTTGAACCTGTCATTTTCGCACCTGCGGATGTTGGACCTCAGATGCGGTTCGGCAGAAGCGAGGGGAGGAGTCGCAGGTGCGGTCTTAGGCTTAGGGGCCAGTGGTCGCAAATGCAGCTTATGGACTGCAGAAGCGGAACCGCATCTGTGAAGAAAGTGCCGCAGATGCGGAGCTTGAGGAGATTAGTGATTTTCGCAGCTGCGGAGCCCAGACCACAGCGGTCCCGGAAGCGCAGGTGCGAGCAGCGCTGGGCAGAAATAAGAAAATCGAGGGTTTGAGTTCATAACTGTTAAAATCGATTTGGAGCTCGGGAATAGGCGATTTTGTGAGGATCTTGAAGAGGAGACCAGTAGGTATCGATTCCTAATCCTATTTCCTTTGTATTTCATCAATCTATAGTAAGTTCTTCAATATAATTAAGAAAAATTGTGGGAAAAGGTTTGAAAATGGGAGAAAAGTTTCCCAATTGAGAATCCGAGTTTTGAGTGAGATTTTGACGTAGGATTTTGATGATTTTTGGTTGAGTGTACCCGTGAGTGAATGGGTGTTCGAAATTTGTGACTTTCACCCGATTCTGAGTCGTGGTCCCGGGAGACTTTTTGGACAATCTTCCTAATTTCGCGTTTTATCTTCTAATTGATTTGTTAAACTAGTTGTTTGTAGTGATATTTACATTATGTAACTTATTTGAATAGATTCGGGCCATTCGGAGTTTGGTACTCGTGGCAAGAACGTGATTTCGAGTTGATTTGAGCAGTCGAGTTAAGTGGCTAGACTACCTCTGCATTGGGGACTTCCCCTTAGGTTTTTTTGACATTTATTGTTATGTGGGTGTCCTGTACATGAGGTGACGAGTACGTACACGGGCCATTATTGCAAGAATCCCATCTTTTCCCTTCCTAAATTATGAATTGTTCTTCCTTCTATTAAATGTGCCCTAATGTGTTAAACTGTTTTGCTTAGTTTAGGAAAGCATGCCTACGCGTCTACTTGTCTATTTGATACTCTGTGTACCATGCTTAGCTAGATTGTTGTTTTCCTTACCCGTGATTAGATGAACTATATAAATTGATGTTATTACTGGAATTCATCCTGCATCGCATATTTAAATTGGGACTACGGACGTATTCCGGGAGATCCCCATGTACTGCATATTTAAATTGGGACTACGGACGTATTCCGGGAGATCCCCATGTACTGCATATTTAAATTGGGACTACGGACGTATTCCAGGAAATCCCCATGTACTGCATATTTATTTTGGGACTGCGGACGTATTCTGGGAGATCCCCATGTACTGCATATTTATTTTGGGACTACGGACGTATTCTGGGAGATCCCTATGTACTGCATAATCATTTGGAACTACGGGACGGTATCCCGGGAGATCCACTTTGTGATACATTGCGTTGAGTCGGGGACTCTCTTTACTGTAAAACTTTATATATATTTTTTAAACTGCTTATTGTAGACATTACCTATCTTTTGTACTATTTTTAAATTGATTTATACGGAAATCCAGTAGAGCCTTAACCTGACCTCGTCACTACTTGACTGGGGTTAGGCTTGGCACTTACTGAGTACCAAATGTGGTGTACTCATGCCCCTTTCCTGCACATGTTTTTGTGTGCAAATCCAGGTATGAGCTAGCAACCTCGTGGTTAGTCGTTGCTGCTGATTCCAGGAGACTGCGAGGTATTTCTGCAGCGCCCGCAGAATCCTCTAAGTCCCTTTCTATTCTATCTTATAGAGATTTTTCTTATGTACTTTCCAGTTTTTGTTAGAGCTGTGGTAGCGCTAGAAGCTTGTGATTGCCTGTGACATTCCGGGTCTTTGGGAGTTATATTTTTTACGAGCCGAGCGGCATCGTTATGATTATTCAAATTCCATGTCTTTATTTCTTTATTTATCGTATTTCTAATTAAGTTTTATCAGCTAATTAGGCTTACCTAGTCGTAGAGACTAGGTGCCGCCACGATACCTTTGGAGGGTAAATTGGGTCGTGACACTTTACCTCAGTCTCTATCGCGGCCCCTACCCCTACCCCTAGTAGTGGTTGCAATCTGGGGCTCGGCTTCGGCTCTTGATCAGCAGCAGATGATGCTTGTGCCTTCACCATCTGTGAGAGAATAAGAGAAGAAATATTCAAAACTTATGATAAAACAAAGTCGCATGATAGAAAACAAAAGAAAGTGAAGATTCCTAAAGCCTTATAGCCTCTAAAATATAAATACAAATGTCTTTGCACTGATCCGCAAGACTTTACTAAGCTTGTTCATGACTCATGAGACCTATGTAATCTAGTGCTTTGATACCAACTTGTCACAACTCAAAATCACGACCAATCAGGGTCGTGGCGCCAACACACAACAAGTAAATACTAAAAGATAGCATCAAATGACTAATCAACAAGATAATAATAATAAGCAAAAGCAACTTGAAAGGGGACAAAATAAGTCTAAAATCCATACTAATACCAACCATCCTAATATGTGGAGTCACAAATACATGAGCGTCTAGAGTTTGCTACATATACTATTTTGAAAGAAAATATAACACAGTCTGAAGAATGGAAACAGTAGAATGAATAGGAAGACGACTCAAGGCTTGCAAACGAAATGTAGCTCTATCTTGAATCACCCATCTGGTATCCGCTAAAAACCTCTTGGGACTGTGCTGGTACCAACATCCAGATCTGCACGAGAAATGTAGAAGTATAGTATGAGTACAACTGAAATATACTCAGTAAGTGTCGAGCCTAACCTGGATGAGGTAGTGACAAGGACACAAGACACTTACAATAAACTTGTGCAGTTATATATCAAAAAATAACAAAATAACAGATAAAGTGTCAAATATAACAACGGGATAGGGACAAGAGAATGTGATAACAAGTACACAAGTAAAGGGGGTAATAAACAGAAACCCTAAGGTAAATTATCACTAAGTAAACCTATTTCCAAAGTAAATAACGAAGACATAAGCCAAGTCCACATTTCAAGTATCAAAGGAAAGAGCAGTGAAATCAACCAAGTTTGCACGACATCGTCGTTCGTGCATTTACTTTCATTCTCACATTATAACATAAAAGCAAATGCACGACACCACCCTTCGTGCTTTTACTCTCATCCTCACATAATAACAAAAGCATGTATAGGACATCACCCTTCATGCTTTTACTCTCATTCTCACATAATAATATAAAGTAATTGCATGGCAACAACCTTCGTGCTTTATCCTCACATTCACTCGAGCAATAATATCAATATGTAAATAAGGCACGAAAACATCCTTCGTGCATTTCACTTTTCCTCACAAACAATCACAAACAACACAATACCAAGCAATCGACATCAATAATAAAATTGAACACAACTCGTCATAAGAAAATCTTCCAACAGTTTATCACCAAAAATCAATACCATAATAATCTCAATTTAATAAATAACATGAATATGAGTAATTAATGGATTAAACAGTCTATCTAAAGCATGGAAGACACAATACACAGATAAAATGGCACAAATAACACTAATTCTACCGTCATATTTATCCCATGGACAACGGATATACAACTGTCACCTTCCATATACGCCTCCTTCAACACATAGATCACATAGAAAATAGACTTGATTCTACCATATTTCCCTCAAATCAAGGTTAACCAAGATACTTACATCTATCTGGAACATAATCAACAATACAACACGGCTTTTCCTTTAGAATAAGTCCCAAACTAATCAAATTTAGCCAAATATTGTTCAAACAAGTCAAAACAAGTTTTAGAAACTGCACTCATATAAAAAAAATTCAATCTTTAACATAATCGAAAAAGTCAACAAAAATTTAACTCGGACTCACGTGGTCGAAATCTGAAATGAAGACCAAATCCTAATTACCCATTTACTTTTGAGCCCAAATATGTAATTTGTTTCAATATCTGACCTCAATTTTGGGTCTAAATCTCAATTTTATAAAATCCTAAAATTCTACCCAAAACCCCCCAATTGCTACTTTGAAATTAATAGATTTGATAATAAAATTCATGAAAAAGTAATTAAAATTGATTGAAAACAAGTTAAAGTTAATTACTATGAATTTGGAAGGAAATTACTCTCCAAAAATTGCCTATATGGAGTATAGGGTTCAAAAATGGTGTAAAATGAGCTAAGTCTCGAAATTCTAATATTTTACCTAGCTGCAGATGTCACAATTGCGACGTTCACAAATCAAACCAGTTATCGCAAAAGCGATCAGTGTCCCAATGCCTCTAATATGACAAATGCGACTTTTCCTTTGCATTTTCGAAGATCCCCTTCATCGCAAATGCGGCCAAGCTTCGCATTTGTGAAGCTTCCTTGTCCCTACTCAGTGTCGTAATTGCAACACCACCATCGCAAATATGACCCCTCTGGCACTCAAAAGCGAAATTGACTTTGCAATTGCGAATTCTCCCATCCATTCCCATAATCACAAATGTGAGCCTGACATCGCAAATACGAGGCTCGCATTTGGGAATAGGTTCGCACAATTGCGAGACATGCAGTTCATCAATACCAGTTGTTGCATCAACTATCCAGACTATCTGCAATGCATTCAAAACTCAATTGATCCCCTCGTCCTCCAATCCAAACATCCAAACGAGTGTAATAACATCAAACAAAGTCATTCACTAGCTCAAATCATCAAAATCACATCAAAATTCAAGAATCAATCATTAAAACTCAAGATTTTCAACTTCAAAACTCATTTTTCCAACTTTTCACATAATGTGCCAAAATTTCATAGGGTCACCCGGGACCCCAATCAAATATGCTTACAAGTTTATAATCATCATACGAACCCACCAGAATCGAAAAACACTGATCCGAGGTCGTTTACCAAAAACATTGACCGTGGTCAATTCTTGTCACTAATAAAGTTCAAAATCACTTTTTCTTCAAAATTTCATGCATAAAATTTTAGGAAATCAATACATTCCACGCAGACAAGTCATAAATTATCAAATTGAGCTATGAAAAGTCTCGAAACACAGAAATGGGAGCTAGTACCCAAAATGACCTATCGGGTCGTCATAGGGTTGACATGTGATAAATTTTTTAAAGGGTATTAAGAGATGAGTCACCACCTAACAGTATTTAAGGTGCGTTTGGGCACCTATTTGAAAATAAATCCGTTTAAACAAGTCTATGTCACCAGAGTTTGGGTATGGGTTTAAGTTACTTGAAGAGAACGTGTTAAGTACTCTTCGAGGTCCACAAATATGATTTTCGGCCGAATTCTAAAATATGTGGGATAACTAAGTTGTAGGTTTCTAGATTTATAATTAATTAGCTATTGAAGAAAGTAAAGAAATCGATTGAATAAGATAAAAAGAAAGTAAATGTAACGACCCCACCAGTAGTTTTGAGCATTGACATTCCGTTTGGTGGTATGAGGTCTTGAGTAGCTTGATACGATGTGTTATGACTTGGGTGAATGGTTGATTTTGATTTTCAAGTTGTTCGGTATTGATTTGGAATAATGATTTTCAATTTGGAAGCTTTAAGTTGGAAGAATTGACCAAGTTTGACTTTTGTGTATTTGACCTCGGATTGGAGTTTTGATGGGTTTATTAGGTCTGGATGGTGATTTTGGACTTGAAAGCATGCCCAAATTCGTATATAGATGTTTCTAGAAGGTTTTGGCTCTTTTTGGCGAATGTTGGCAATCTGATGGTTTGAAAATGCCATAGGTTTGACCAGAATTTGACTTTGATATTATTCGCAATGTTGTTCTGGGAGTTGCAATAGGTTCATTATGTCAGTTGGAACTTGTGTGCAAAATTTGAGGGGATTTTGAGTTGTTTAGAAGTGTTAGGCGTAAGTTTGGAATTTAGAAATTTGGAATAGATCATTAAGTTTGAATTGAGATCTGATTGATGGTTTTGATGTTATTTTGTGGGATTTTAGGCCTCGTGAAGGTGTATGTTATGTTTCGGGACTCTTTGGTATGTTCGGACGGGATCCCGAGGGGCTTGGGCGTGTTTCTGATTCATTTTGGATCATTTTAGAGTTTGCATGGGTTGCTCGTTCTGTTGTACCATATCTGTGGAGGATTAGTCGCACCTGCAGTTAGAGGTGCGCACCTGTAAAGCTTGGTTGTGTTGAGGATTTGCATTTCTGCGCTTGAGGAGTCGTACATACGGCTGGCTTGTCGCAGATGCGGTGAGCGACCTGTTGAGGGATTCTCGCAGATGCGAGATCGGAACCGCAGAAGTGGTTTAGCAGATGCGATTGTTTGTCCTCAAATGCAGATTCACTGGCAGCTTGTTATATTTCGAGGGTTTGCTCATTTTATCATATTTTTGAGTTTCGAAGCTTGGATTTGGGCGATATTTTGAGGGGTATTCACCGCTTGGATTGGAATAAGTGTTCTTGACTCGGTTTTGATTATTATTCATGATTTTATCTTCGATTTAGGAACTTGATTGATGTATCCAAAAGAGAAATTTGGGGTTTTGTCAAAAGATTTTCTAAGGTGAATAATTGAGTTTTGAACATCGATTTAGAGTCGTATTTAGATGAAACTCGTATGGTTGGACTCGTATTCGAATGGGTTGTCAGAATTTGTGAGTTTTATCAGGTTTCAGGGTGCGTGTCTGGGTTGAATTTTTGGTTGACTTTGAGTATTCGATTAAAATTCGACCTTTATCGTTTGGGTTTGATTTCCATGGCATTATTTGATATTTTTGAGTTGTTTTTGGCTAGATTCGAACCATTCAGAAGTCGATTCGTATGGGATGCATTTCTAGAGTATTGATTTGGCTTGTTTGAGGTAAGTATCTTACTTAAACTTGGTTGAGGCACTTGTTTCCTGAGTTATTTGTGATGGTTACGTGTTATGGGTGGCACACATGTGAGGGGTTGAGCCCATGTGCATGCACCAGGGTAATTTATTCATGTTGGGGGTAGTGTTAGGCTATGATATGCCTTGAATTTATTGATAATCTTCATGCTATTATGTTTATTATGTTTGTAACCCTTGTGAGCTATTTGGATCATGCTTGAGAATACATGTTGGTTAATCTCTGGATGGAACATGATAATTGCTACTTTCGTGATGTGTTTGCCCGATTTGAGTTATGGTAGCGCACTTTGGATATGCATACACCTTAGCATGTTACTTATATCAGTCTATGAGTATGGAATTGATATCCATTGTTCATGTACATGTAATCTTGTGTATATGCTTTCTGTATGATTTAGATTGGACTGGTAGCACGTGAGTTATCCGTGCAGTTGTAATATTAGCACGCGAGTTATCCGCATGGTGGTGATTATTGTCACGTGAGTTGTTTGTATGGCGGTGATTATTGGCACGTGAATTGACCATGCGATTGTGATTATTGGCACGTGAGTTGTCCGTACGGTTGTGGTTATTGGCACGTGAGTTGTTTGTGTGGTTGAGATATTTTGGGCATGTGAGTTGTTCGTGCAGCATGTGAGTTGCCCGTGCAGCGTGTGGATAATGATCCATCCCCCTAGGGTCACCCGCTCATATTTCTCTCTTGATGGTGTACACTCGGTATGAGGAAAACTGACCAGTGTTTGATTTGGTTATTGTATTTCTTCTCTACTTGCAATTTCCTTGAATATATGCTTGATTTCGCTCCATCTCTTTTCTATTTGCTATCTCCAGAGTGTATACATGCTTTTATGCATATCTTCTTTTATGTTACCTTACATGATGAGATGAGGCACAATACATATCTTCTCTATATGTGAATCAGTGTGACTTGGCTTGTTTAATCATGTATATCTTCTCTATATGCAATTGTTGAAGGATTAATTGATGTTTCATGCATATCTTCTCGATATGCAACTGATGAAGGATTATCAGGTATTTTACGCATATCCTCTCTATATGCAATGATTTAATGATATTGGACACATATTTTCTCCATGTGCTGGGTTGTTAACTGATTCAGGACTTATCTCATTATCTCTTGTGCATCTATGTGGTTTCATCTATGTTGTATGATGATATGGCGCCAGTGTCACAACCCAACATCTCTCCTAAATATGTCGTGACGACACCTAGTCTCTACGACTAGGTAAGCCTAACAATTAATAAAAAATACGAATAACAGAAACAAAGTTTAACTTCTAACTGCAATAGATACTGAATAAACAAAATGATGCCGCTCGGCATGTACAATAACCAAACTCTAACTTGCACAGTTTTTCCAAAACCCGGAATATCATGAGTCACAAGGTATAGAAAGGAAAATAACATCTATATACACCGGAGTCTAGTAAAAATAAATACAGAAAGTGTTTGGTACGGGGAAGAATAGAAGGGGACCCTGATGTCTGCGGATGCGACAGATATACCTTGAAGTCTCCGACAACTGCCTCGAACTCATGAATATTGCGGCTGATAACGAGCACCTGAATCTACACACAAAACATGTACAGAAGAGTAGCATGAGTGCACCACATTTGGTATCCAGTAAGTGTCAAGCCTAACCTCGGTCGAGTAGTGACGAGGTCAAGTCAAACCCACTGGTATATAATAATAAAGACAGGAGAATAAGTCAGTACAATAAGAGACTAAAGTTTAACAAAGGAAAACACAATGAAATAACATAACAATACACAGAATTAAGCAACAGGGGATCTCTCGAGATACCGTCTCGTAGTCCCAAAAGTAAATATGCAGGGAGAACTCCCGAGGTACCGCCTCGTAGTCTCAAAAGTAAATGTGCAGGGAGAACTCCCGAGGTACCACCTCGTAGTCTCAAAAGTAAATGTGCAAAGGGGTCTCCTGGGATACTGTCATGTAGTCCCAAAAGTAAATATGCAGGGTGATCTCCCGGGATACCGTCCTGTAGTCCCAAAAAAATACACAGCGCAATCAATTATAACGATAAGTACAACAACAAAATCTACAATCTAGATTAAGTACAAGTCAGGAAAAGAAGCAGGAATTCAATAGGGAGGCTACAAGGAGTTCAGTTAAGCAATTAAGGCACGTAGACATGTTATTCTAAGATAACATGGTAACTACGCATGCTTGTACATTCAATTAAGGTGAAAGCAAGGAATTACTCAGTAAAAATCAGGTTTTTCAACAAATAGCCCGTGTACGCACTCATCACCTCGCGTACACGGGCTCACATAGAAATATCAGTACCAAATCCTAAGGGGATCCCCCCTCCCCCCACAAGTTTAGTCAAGCCACTTACCTCAAACCAAGCTCAATCAGTCGATAGCAATGCTCTTTCCACAAATATCCGACTCTGAATGGCCCAAATCTTGCCAAAACCAATTACATACCATAAATATAGCTATAAGAAACTAATATAGTCAATGAAACTAAGCTAAAGCGAGAAATTAGGAAATTGTCCCAAAAAGCCTCCGTGGCCCACATCTCAGAATCGGGTAAAAGTCACAAAATACAAACACACATTCACTCACGAGTCTAACCATACAAGAATTACTCGAACCCGGCATCAAATCACCTTCCAAAACTCAAAATTATAGTCTATGAAGTTTCTACCATTTCCCCCTAAATTTCCAACACAAATCCCAAATTAGAAGATAAAAATAGCGATAGATTCATGAATTATAGCATAATTTGAGTTAGATTCACTTACCCCAACAATCTTCTCAATGAAACCTCGAAATATCGCCTCACACCGAGCTCTCAAAGTCCCAAAATCGAAATGGGAATGAAACCCTCGAAATTCCCCTTTTCTGCCCAGCGATATCGCTTCTGCGAGAAATCCATCGCACCAGAGTTCTCGCACCTGGGGAAAATCCCTCGCAGGTGCGGACTTCACTTAAGTCCTCCAGGCCCGCTTCTGGGAACAAGGGCCGCTTCTGCGAGCCCACATCTGCGCTCTTCTTCCGCTTCTGTGTGTCCGCCTCTGCGGAAATATGGTCGCACCTGCGGTCCCAGTTAGGAAGGTCCAAAGCCACTTATGTGGCTCCATGGATGCTTCTGTGATGCCGCATGTGGGCCCAAAGTGCATAGGTGCGATTACACTAGGTGCAACAAGCTTCATCAATTGCATAAGTTCAATATTTCATCCGTTAAGCATATGAAACACACCTGAGGCCCCCATGACCTCAACCAAACATACAAACCAGTCCTAAAACACCATACAAACTTAGTCGAGCCCTCGAATCGCACCAAACAACGCTAAAAATATAATTCACCCTCTGATTCAAACTTGATGAATTTGAAATTTCCAATTTCTACAACTTATGTCGAAACCTACCAAACCTCATCCAATTGACTCCAAATTTTGCACACTGGTCATATTCAACCTTACGGACCTACTCCAACTTCCAAAATTGAAATCCGACCCCGATATCATAAAGTACACTACCGGTCAAAATCTCCAAACTTCGACTTTCGCCATTTCAAGCCTAAATGAGCTACAGACATCCAAAACACAATTCGGACACGTCCCTAAGTCCAAAATCATCTAACGGAGATAACGGAACCGACGGAACTCCATTCTGGAGTTGTCTTCACACAGTTCCGACTACGGTCAAAATCCTAAGACTTAAGCTCCCGTTTAGGGACTAAGTGTCCCAGTTTACTCCGAAACCACAACCAACACCTCCCGACAAGACACATACGCAGAAAAAGACACAGGGACATCAGTAGGCAGGGGATCGAGGCTATAACTCTCAAAACGACCGGCCGGGTCATTACACTCAATGTTGTGTACCTGTGGAATTCAGGGATTGGATAAGTTATTAGCGAGTATCATTAATAATTCTTGCCAGTATTACTTAGACAATGTTAGTTATGATACTTGTTGAGTACATAGGTCGGTTGTACTCATACTATACTTCTGCACCTTGCGTGCAAATTTTAGAGTCGAGCTGGTATGGATGATAGAGTTTAACATTGAAGGCGTGCCTGCGTTCCAGCTATGTCAACCACTTCTTTTTGGTAGCTTAGGATCTGTACTTGTGTTCATGTATATTTCAAACAGATGATGCATTTATTTTTTGTACTAGCTTTGTAACTCTAAAATCCTAGTGACTCATGGCTTGTACGACCAATCTTGATATTTTATGAAAATTCGGCTATTTTACTTATTGATTACTTATTATTTTTATTGGAATTGTGTAACTGTTGTTTGGCTTACTTAGTGGGTTTGGTTAGGTGCCATCATGGCTAGGTGAATTTTGGATCGTGGCAGTAATGAACATAAATTGAATGCAGTTTGAGAACACTTGAAATAAATATAAGACTTGATTACAAGTTATACAAGTTGAAGGTACATTTACATCTTTGAATACAAATGGTATAATACAAAGAAGAAATTAACATTGGCACTAATTAGTAAAGGGGCCCCAAAGTTTTAAGCGTAATGGATCAACTCCTGTGCAAAGACTGCTAAGATTTTTATAGCCAGAAGTGCAAAGGCTATTCGGGCAATTTATGTATCATCTTTGCTACCCTCATTATTATCTTTAAATTGTTACCTAACACGCACTAATTAATTCTAAGTCGTTCCTTAATAATTCTACCCGCCCCATTCCTGTAGTCCAAGGTGCGTTGGACATTATTCTAAACAGTAGGTTCTAGACTTAAAGAAAATATGTAGGTTTCTATTTATATTCTTATTAGCGTCACATAAGGTAACAAGTTTTACTTCAGATAATTGCAAGTATCACATAAAGGCTCAAGTTCACCTCTTCATAATATTCGTGTGATAGGACAAATTATGCACATGCAGATAAATTAAGGAGAGGAATTTCAGCAACGTTGATACTAAATTAATCATCAAACCAATTTAAACATAGAAAAACAATGTCGAAGTGATTGTCAAATTATCGAGTTATTTTGAATTACAATTTTAAATAAACCTATAGGCATGATATTCTATAATTATTTAAAATAACAATTAGGCATGTATTTGGTGAAAGAAAGAACCAGACTGAATATTTAAGCAAGAGTAGTTGAATAACATCAATTAGTTGATTGTGCTCCTAAGACATGATATTTTCCTTTCTAAGTTTGAGAGATTAATAGATGCGTATGGATCAAAGAAGAGTTAGACAATTTAGATTAACGTTCATAGTTCCTATATGCAAGTCTTCTAAGTGATAGACAAGCAGATTTTATTAGAACGTGATTGCTTCAAATATTAACCCTATAAGCATGGTTTGTATGTTCGAGATAAACATGCACCAAAAGGAATAGGTAAGCATATTAGTTTTTCATACCGTTATGTGTGCCAATATTATTGTTTAAGTTATATTTAATAGGCATACAACCTACACGATAATAGACAAGCAAATCATATTTTTATATATCGAGTCCTATAAGCAGGATATCTAACATGATTTAAAGCCCGATGAGCATGATGTCTAATGAATATACATGAGAAAGTCCTAAGCATGTTAATTGAGCATATAAGTGGCACATAGCACTTAAATTCCTACATGATTTCTACCCATCGAATCTTATAGCATATTATATAATGAGAATAAATCCCATATACCAATATTCACTATACCCTAATATTCCTTTATAAAATATTATTACAAACCAGAATTAAAATAAAAAGAATAACAGAATTACAAGCAAGCCCAGAAGTTGCAACTAGTCGCAAGCCCGAAATGAAATAGATAGGTCACATGCCCAAATACATGATATGACATGTTAAACCCAAAAGTAGCGAAGTCTTCAGCTACCCGAGTAAGATCAGCAATCAACAACTAATATAATACAGGGGGAGCCCGGGATAGGCCCATAAGATAGTCAACTTAGCCCAGGAATACACTAACACTACTAACGTCCAGACCTCTAAATTTATTCCATCACCTCAGATAATATGCAAATGCAAAGCTTGTAGGCATATTTTTTAAGGAAAAGACATCATAACTAAGTGCAAGCAAGGGCAGATATGAAAGTTTATGATTCTAATTTTCAAAAAGTAAAAAGCATTCACACTTCAAGGAGCAGCCATGACACATAATTCATTGTAAATTTGACATGGGAGGATCCCTATATGCAAGTTATCTAGTACATGCATATGGTTAATTGGAGATATCAAGTCCACCATGTCAACATGTTAATATAGGCAAGATTTCTGTTAATCCAAAGATTCCTATGGTTCTTGGCTATCAAAGCATAATTATACAAAAGTGAGCATGGAGTTCTTGAGGACATGTATTCTATAACAGAATACTCAAAACAAATTGGTCATATACAGACAAAACAAACATATATTAGATTGAATATAAAGATGTTCAGACTATTGCAGACTGACATTAAAACCTTAAGAGCCATGTTCTCTATGAAATTCAAGGCGAGATACTCAGACAAACCAATCAAATGCACAAAAGAATCCTATTAACATGGTTTATACTCTTCTAGAAATAATAGTAAAATGAGCTCTCCTACCTTCCTTGATACAAAACGTTACATATGGATCAGAGTAAAACATGTTAGGACCCATAGACATACTTTTTAACATGGAACAGGAATTCTTAAAGGCATGATTTCTAAGGAGAAACAAGTATTATGTCGTACAGATGTATTACTAACGCAAATGATTAGCTTATTTAACTACATGAACATGATCTAACACATACTAAGTCAAAAAACACCAAAAGTCAAGTGACATAACGAACAAGGAGTTGTAGATTGACTTACATTTTTAGATGTTAACATGGAACCTTTTTAAGTAGTAAGAACCAAACGAGCTTCCAGGCAGCAAGGTATGGAAACGTAGGAGATTGTGGCATAAAAACTTTATTCTCATACATGCCAACTATCTAGACAGCCAATGATCACAACTAAACCTCAAAATTTAGAAAATTCAAAAGCAACACCATTAGACCATGAAGACATAAACATCCCAATGAACACGGTATCTATTTAACAGTTACACAGACATAGTTTACTAAGAATCAATCAGGTGTCCAGAGTCACCATGCATAGAAAATAAAAGACATATCAAGAGTACTGACCAATATCGAAGAGCAATTATAACGAACAAGAAAGCCAGAAATTCCAGAATCTTAAATGAATGATGTGAAAATTGCCTTTTATTACCAACGAAACCTCAAGTTCTCTAGCTTTTTCGACATCACAAAAACCTCTAAGGGTTCTGAGTAAGGCTTGTACCAGAGGAGGTTGAGTTGTAGAACCAAAAACGACCTTGGCTTTTGATCTCGCCCAAACTCACACCAAAAATACAGGTTGTGAGGCGGTCGAAGCAATAATAAAAACCTAACGCAAGTCGGGGTCAAATCCACAAGGAGCAAGATGTGGGATTAGGTATATACCTAGTGTAGATGTATGATATTCCTTAGATTATACTTCCACATTTTCAATTGTTGTTTCTACTTTTACTTTTAAACTATTCATTGTATTGTGAAGCTAAGAGACAATGTTTTTGGGTTTTTTGGTTGTTTTTCAAGTGATAAAAGATCTAGGGTTGCGACTTCCGCCTGGTTGGTTACCTAACAGATTTAGAGCTTTAGGGCATGTTTGGTTGATCAGGATATGACATAATAATCACACATAATTACTCACTCTATCCCTCTCGGTAGTTTGAGTAATTTTTCCTAATTTGGCTTTCTCAAGTCCAAGTGGGTATTTCATGAAACAAGTGATAGTTGCTCTAGTCGGGTCTTACTATCTCTAGGTTCAACCCTTTAATTGGGGCTATCAATTTCTTGAGTTCACCCCAATTCCTAGTTAGCCAAGTTTTTCAATACTTAATCTCACTTTCTCAAGCAGAGACTAAGTCAATTTGGCATGAATCAATATTTGCAACCATTAATTCTATAATTTAAGCAAGAAAAAGGCGAAATATCATATACCCAATCATAAATAAACCCTAAATCAATAACTCATTAAGTACCCATACTAGGGTTGAGTCAAAACCCTAGCTAAAGGTTTAGCTACTCATAGAAAATGAAGAAATTAAAGAAAAACTAAGATAAAATCCATAATACTTGATTAAGGAGAGAAAATCTAATGTTTAAAAGCTAAACTAGTACAATGTTACCCAATACAGTAAATAAAAATGGCTCAGGTGCTCCCAACTTACAAAACTTCACCTACAAATGACAAAAAGTTCTATTTATACTAAGCTGAAAATATCTGACAAAAATGCCCCTACGGAGGTTGTGCGACAGCACAATTCTGTATGCATCCGCATTTTGAGCTTGATTGGTCAACTGAGCTTTCTGTGGTCGCATAAAACTGGGATGCGGCCGCACTTCATCTAATTGTGCGGACCGCACATTTATGAGTGTGGCCGCACACTTCAAGTTGGACTAGGGATGGACTGCATTCTGCGGATCGTGCATTTATGAGTGCGGCCGCACTTTGGCCTCCTACAACCGTACAATAATAGTGCGGTCCACACATCTTCAAATATGTTCTCTTAATCTTTTTTTCTGCGGCCGCACAATAATTGTGTTGTCCGCACTCTGTGAGGAAATTCCATCAATGCTCCTTTAGAGTTTGCGGCCGCACACAATATTGTGCGGTCCGCACTGTGACCCTTTTTGCCTTATTTTGGTCCTTGTCCAATTTTTTACTCCTTTTTGAGTTGACTTTTACTTATTTGGCTCGTTTCCCAATATCCCTGCAAGAAAGCACATTTCATTATTTTTTGAGAATACCTTTAAGCATTTTTGAGCTAAAACGCAAGTAAAAGAGAGCAAATAAGCGGTCAAAATCCCTACTTATCAATTCCCCCAAACTTAAGCTTTTGCTTGTCCTCAAGCAGTTAAGGCAATTCCCGCCTCCACTAGAAAAAGGCTATTTCAGCTGGCCTAAGTTGGGGCAAACACAAATCAATTGGGACCAACAATTACCCACACGCCCATGAATCATTAACAAGCCTATGATTTGAATGTTGAAGCACAAATGGCTCTAATGTGATGCTTGAGCATCAAGGGTTGACTTTGTTCATCAAGGAAGCTCGCACTTTTATGCAAGTCGTTGTGGATCCCAAACTCCTCCTCCTATACTCTCCAGAAGCTCATCTCACTCAAATGAAGAACTCAATTCAATGACTCGAGAAATATTCTCTCATCATTCTCAAAAGAATGTCACAAGCCCGACTCTAAGTACCATATGCTTGCCCCTCATGTAGATCACCATTAACGTAAGCTTGCTTGGCATGAAATCATGTAGGGTTGTTTGGCATGTAGTGAAGGCTTTTGGACTAAGGAGGGAAATATCGGAATTGAATTAGTTCATCTTTCCTTTAGCACTTCATATTCTCTTTTTGGCTCTTACTTTGCGACCCTTTGAGTCATTTTCTTTTCCCTTAGGGGGGTTAGAGAGACTTGACATCTCTTTATTTGTCATGCTATTCATATTCTCCTTCTTTGTTTTCTCCATGCTTTGAACTTTTGCTTTCTTTTGCATCTTTTCAACCCTTTCACATTATTCACTTTTTTTTCTTTTGTTCTTCCTTTCTTTTTCCTTGACTTTCCTATTCTTATTTTCCCCCCTCTTTTTATGCCTTGAAACCATCTTTAAACTCCTCATCTGTCCCCTAAACTTATGTTTTTTCCATTTGAATCACATGAGTGCTAAAGAAAGTTTGGGTGCCAAGAGAGGGTCACTACAAAACGGGTAAAGACTTGTAACGTAGTTATCGAATAAAAGAGGCTTTAGACTTAAAAGGGTTTACTAAGGAAGATATCATTGGTGTGCCATGGAAGATTTCAAAACGGGTCAAGGAGAGCCTACAATCACTTCTCAAGCCAAGCTAACTTAGAATTTCGCCTAGAAACACATTCGGGGCAAGTTTTAGACCATTCGCACGGGTACTTGGACTTGTAAAAAAATACCTCGCCTCTCACACAACCGTATTGTTAAAGAGAATAGAGTCGAGGGCCCACAACAACTGCATTCACGATTGAAATTCGCTAATGGTTCAAATAAACCACCCAATGATTACCTAATTCAACACAAGAGTCACAAGGTCACTAACTAGAGCTATTTCTTTAAAAAAAACTTGTTTTTAACCATAAGCGCGTAGTTAAGTGTGTTGGTACCAAGTGAAGCATGATTGACCCTTATTTATTCATTAATACTACATGTTTCTACCTAAACATAAAAAAACTAACTTAATCCCTTAAGAAGGTTGTCACGCCATCCATCATAGGGAAGAGCCACCCAGTTCACACACGACCTACCTTTGGAAAGAACCGTGGCATTAAGAAAACTAAAGGCTTATTGTTCACCAAAACATAAAAAGAAGCTAATAAAGTAACTAAGAAGCTATACTATTAAGAAAACAAAATGAAGAATCTATGAAATAAACTACCGAAAGTAACGCAAACAAATATACAAACCGAGGGAGATAGAATATATACAAGAGGGATGAATGTATACATAATGAGGGAGAAAATTAAAATAAAAGTAAAAGAAAAGAAAGAGTATTGAAGTTATTACAGGCCCAAATGTAATCAAATGTCATCAAAAAGTCATCCAAAATACCAAAATAGACGCACCCCCCAGAAAAAGAACAAGCATTGTCCTCAATGCTTAGCAAAATCAAAACATAAGAGGAGAGAGAGTAAACAAAACTCCATATGTGGTATCGGGGTGACTGGCAGCATTACCACTCTCACTCTCCTCTAACTGAATCTCATCATCACCGGGCTGAGGGACAACAAGGTTGGTGAGCATCTGAAGCATCTCCTCAGTAGTGGGGGCTATGAGATCTGGCTTTTCAGACTAGCCAGTTGATGCCTCTGCTGATGGTGCCTCTATTGATGGTGTTGTTGGTTCAACTGGTACTGATGGATATGTCTCCATCAGTAGGTCAAAGGGCAGATCACCTGCTGCTGCTAACTTCGTCATATCCTTTCTCAAACTCTCTACTGCTTTCTTCAAAGCCTGGATTTTCTCAAATTTTTCACTTGCTTGGACAACTCCTCAATAGCACCCCCATGAGTTACCAGCGTGTCCATGATACTCTTCTGGTTGTCCAGAATATTCTTCAATGTATCCTCCACTGACAGAGGGACCCGTGGCACTGCTGGAGTAGAAGACTGTGCTGCAACAATACTGGATATGTCAGACAACTTAGAAGTGGTTGTCTGCATCCAGTTGTTGAGGCTTGCCAAAGTTTGGGAGACTCGCAACGCAGTGAGAGGATTGATGGATGAGGCTAGCACCGGAACTGAACCTGATGGCCTGGAAGATGAAGGTGGTGGCATGGCGGATGTCCTGGTTCAAAGTACGGTTGTTGTGGAAGGCGTGGGAGATGTAGATGGCTCAGCAGTAGCCTATGAACCTACCATTGATGGCTCGCTAGAATGAACAACAATGGTAGTGTCCTTACCCTTGAACTTTGGGTTGTTTGCACCCTGCAAGTGATACCATGAAAAAGGCTTCTGAACTTTACCTTTGTGTCATATGGCTTTGGCTCCACCTTGGCATCATTGAAGTACTTTATGAGGGTGTTGGATAGGGGTAGGACTTTTCACTTTTTCGGACCGCCAATGTGATGTTGGTAGACATGATGGCACCCACATTGATCTGGTACCCCACCATAATAGAAGCCACCGGAACTGCTCGGGGAAGATGGAGGTTGTTTTCATTCAGAATCAGGTCAATCAGGCTACACACAAAGGTTTGCCACCCTTTAGCTTCAAAGTTGAGGATGACCCGGATGATAGGAACTCCAGCTGTAATCCATGGTGGTGGTGGTCCTCGAGCAGCCAAAATCTCAGCTAGCCAACGGCAAACTGCTTCACCCAGAGCCAACTTCTCTAGGTACTGGACTACTTCCACTTCTTCAAATCCCACATAGGTGTTCAAAGAGCAAGCGTCGAAGCGGACTTTCATATTTCTCACTTTAGTCACTTTGGTCCCCTTTTTGATATGAGCCACATTGGCGTAGAACTCCCTGACCAAGTGCTCATTTGCATCTAAGACACTGCGTGTGAGCCACTTCCACCCTTTTCTATCCCAAAAATATCTAAGGATATTTGGATTGTGAATATCCAAATCCTTCGTTAAGAACTGTCGCTCAAGTGTGAGCGATCTCATGGGCCGCAATTCCCGGAATATGTTAAATGATGTCAAGCTTACGAATCTATCTTCCCAAATTTCTTTCTTCTTTGACCTCTCAAGGCCACCCACTTGGGTGTTTCCCCCTCTCCCATCATCCGGGACATCATCATCATCAACATCAATAGCTACTGGTGCCGGAGGAGTGGGCTCAAAACCTTGGCTTCCCGTATCAGAACGCTCAGAAGAGCTGGACGTAGGTTCATTGCGCAATTGATAGCGCCCCGTGGGTTGAGGTGGTTGGGATTGGGCCTCAGGCTAGACCTCCATAGAATGACCCTCAGAGGCTTCCCTTGATGGTTCATAGGAGCTGGATTCTGAGGGCTTTGTGGCCCTTCCCCTCCCGATGGTCGGCTTTTTAGCAATCGGCTTTGACTGTACTCCCAGTGGGTGAGTGCCTTTACCTCTGCCTCGGGAGGATACACCTTTCCCTTTTGATGTATCGGCTCTACCACGTGATCTAACCATTGTCTGCAAAAGCATATAGGTCAGCTGAGTTCAGAAACAAGTCAAACATTTGCAGAACAGTTACAACACAACAGTCACTAAAAGAGACAGTGTGGACCGCACAATTCTGAGTGCGGCCGCAGAATGTCTAGTGCGCATCGCACAATTTTGAAATGTGGTCGCCACCCTAATGTGCGGACCGCATAATTGAGTGTACGGACCGTAAAATTTTGAGTGCGACCATACAAGTCCAGACCTGAGTTTTCTGATTTTCTGAAGTTTAAGAGTGCGGTCGCACACATTTTTATGCGACCACATAATTTATCTTCGGACCGCCAAATTTTGAGTGCGGTCTGCATATTTCAAGAACCAACTTTATATTTAACAGTTATGCGGACCACACAAAAATGTGTGCGGTCGCACAATTCAAATAGTTACGACACTAAACTTAGGGTTCTTGCAATTTTTTCACAAATTAAACATGGTATGCACAAATTGACAAGATTAGTGATTTACTCAGTCCCTAATGAACATGTATGAAACTACCCACATGAGTTTTAAGCACATACTAAGCACATTTGACATTTTTATTCCTAAAAATAACTAAATTAATCAAAGAAAACAAAAACAAAAAATGGAGAAAAATGGAGAAAAATCTAACATGGATTGAACATGCAAGTAGTGAATGATGCAGGTGAGAAACTAACTTGATGAACTGAGTGTGATTGGAGAACTATTTTGTGATGTACAATGTTTTCTAGGGCTTGAGAGTTCAGAGAGTGTAAAGTGTCAATAGTGGTGAAAAGCCCTATTTATACTTTGACCAAGTCGGTCAAAAACTTACCTGAGTGCGTCCGCACAATTTTGAGTGTGGTCCGCACTCTTTACCTGTTGTGGAACTTAGCTTCTTCGATATGCACAAAAAAGAGTGCGGCCGCATATTCATGTGCGGTCCGCATAATCTTGTGTGCAGCCGTATTTTGGCCACTTTCCTGCAAAACCAAACTTTAAAGAGTTGGTGATTTGGGTCTCCAGTTGTGCGGCCGCACAAAGAATTGTGCGACTGCTGACCCTTCTCTGCGGTTGCATCCATTTTTGTGCGGTTCGCACAATTTTGGCGCGGTCCGCATGATATCAACACTTGGCCAATTTTTCCAGATTGTCCCTGCAATGCACACTCATTCTTGCAATTCACTTCAAAACCAGTTAGCTCAATACAAAACCTAACTAAAAGGAAGAAAATGAAAAAAATGAAAAGAAATATGGGTTGCCTCCCCATAAGCGCCTGATTTAACGTCGCGGCACGATGCAGGTTACCATCAATCACTTGAAATGAAGTAATGCCACAACGTGGCCATCATCAACATTGCCAAGATAATATTTCACCCGGTGACCATTGACTCTAAACACTTCATCATTTTTGTTCTTCAAGTCTAATAAACCAAAGGGTGTCACATGCACAACTTCAAATGGACCACTCCACTTGGACTTTAACTTTCCCAGAAACATCTGCAACCGAGAGTTGAATAATAGCACATGATCACCTTCTTTGAACTCTTTATTCTGGATGTACTTGTCATGGAGATACGTCATCTTGTCCTTGTATAAGGACGAACTTGAATATGCATGAAATCGGAATTCATCAAGCTCATTAAATTGTGTCACCCTTAAGTTGGTGTCGATATCCCATTCAAGATTAAGCTTCTTCAATGCCCACATAGCCTTGTGCTCAAGTTCCACCGATAAGTGAAAACCTTTCCCGAACACTAACCGATATGGAGACATACCAATTGGTGTTTTGTAAGCCGCCCTATAAGGCCAAAGAGCATCATCAAGTTTCTTCGACCAATCCGTCTGGTTGGCATTCACTGTCTTTGACAAAATACTCTTAATCTCCCGGTTGGAGACTTCAACGTGTCCACTTACTTGAGGATTATAGGGGGTCGACACTTTGTGAGTGACACCATACTTTGTGAGTAAAGTATCAAAATCTTTGTTGCAAAAGTGTGATCCCCTATCACTAATAATGGCCCTTGGAGTACCAAACCTTGTGAAGATGTTCTTTTTCAAAAATGCCACTATACTCCGAGCTTCATTGTTGGTCAAAGCCATGGCTTCAACCCACTTTGACACATAATCCACAACTACCAATATGTAAGTGTTCCCACAAGAGCTCACGAACGGACCCATGAAATCAATGCCCCACACATAAAAAGTGTCAATCTCCAAGATAGTGGTGAGGGGAATCTCATTTTTCTTAGAAATCCCACCGGCCATTTGACATTCATCACAATGCTTGACGAGATAACTAGCATCCTTGTAAAGAGTAGGCCAATAGAATCCTCGACTCAACACTTTTGTAGTCGTTCTCGCTCCACCATGGTGACCACCATATGGTGAAGAGTGGCAAACCTCAAGAATATCCATTTGTTCTTCCTCCGGTACACAACGTCGAATCACACCATCGGTACAAATTCGGAAGAGATAAGGTTCATCCCAATAATAGTCAAGGCAATCCCGGTTGAGCTTCTTTCTTTGGTTTGAAGAGAACTCATTCGGTACAATGCCACTCATAAGATAATTGGCTAAGTCCGCGAACCATGGCATAATAGTCATAGAAATGGCTAGGAGTTTCTTTTCGGGAAATGAATCATTTATCTCAAGGCCATCATGTGGCCTCCCCTCTTCTTCTAGACGAGACAAGTGGTCTGCCACTTGGTTTTCACTACCCTTGCAGTCTTGAATATCTAGATCAAACTCTTGCAAAAGAAGTACACACCGCATTAGTCTTGATTTAGAATCTTTCTTGTTCAACAAATATTGAAGTGCCGCATGGTCAGTGTGAACAATGACCTTTGTACCCATCAAGTACGGGCGAAACTTCTGCATAACAAAGACAATAACAAGGAGCTCTTTTTCAGTCACTATGTAGTTGACTTGGGAATCATTCATGGTCTTGCTCGCATAGTAGACCGATGGAAGATTTTGTTGATACGTTGCCCTAATACCGCTTCAACTGCCAAATCACTTGCATCACACATGAGTTCAAAAGGTAAGCTCCAATTCGGTGCGGTGATAATAGGAGTAGTAGTTAACTTGAATTGAGCAATTTGAATGCCTTCATACAATCTTCATTGAAATGGAACTTGGCATCCTTCTCCAAAAATTTTCACAAGGGGTTTACCACCTTAGAAAAATCCTTGATGAATCGACGATAGAACCATGCATGACCCAAAAAGCTCCCCACTCCCTTCGCGGATGTGCGTGTGGGGGGGGGGGGGAGAGTTTGGAGATCACTTCAATTTTTGCTTTATCATCCTCAATACCATGCTTTAAAATTTTGTGGCGAGTACTATGCCTTCCTCGACCATAAAGTGATACTTCGCCCAATTCAAAACCAAGTTTGTTTCCTCATATCTTGCCAATACCTTGTCCAAATTATCCAAGCATTCATCAAAAGAATTCCCCACCACGGAAAAATCATCCATGAAGACCTCAAGATAATCCTCCACCATGTTGGTGAAGATAGACATCGTACACCATTGAAAAGTCGTCGGTGCATTGCATAACCAAATGGCATCGGGGAGAATGCGAAAGTACCATAGGGGAAAGTGAAAGTAGTCTTCTCTTAGTCCTCAAGATCAATAAGAATTTGATTGTAGCCGGAGTATCAATCAAGGAAGCAACAAAAAGCACGTCCGTCCAACCTTCAAGCATTTGATCAAGAAATGGAAATGGAAAGTGATCTTTCCAAGTGACTTTGTTGAGCTTCCTATAGTTCATGCACACTCTCCACCCAGTGATAGTCCTTGTGGGGATCAATTCATTCTTGTCATTTGTTATCACAGTCATGCCTCTTTTTTTGGGACACATTGCACCGGAGAGGTCCACGAGCTATCGGAAATGGGGTACACAACCCCGACATCCAACCATTTAATGATCTCTTTCTTTACCACCTCTTGCGTTGCGTCATTTAATCTTCTTTGATGTTCAATGGAACGTTTGGAATCCTCCTCCAAAATAATCTTGTGCATGCAAAAGGCGGGGCTATGCAAAAGGCGGGGCTTATGCCCCGAATATCTGCCAATGTCCATCCTATAGCTTTGTTCCTATTTTGGAGCACCACCAAAGTAGAGTCTACCTGCACGTTTATCAAGAAAGAGGAAAGAATAACAGGTAAAGTAGAGCATGGCCCAAGAAACTCATACATGAGGTGTGAAGGCAAAGGCTTTAAATCCAAAGTGGGAGGCTCCTCGATTGAGGGCTTTATTGGAGGAGTCTTACAGTTCTCATCATCATCATGATTGAGCAACACAGCTTCCAAGGTGTCATCAACATTCATCACAGCACAAGCATCATCAACAATCACTTCCATCACTAAGTCCATAAACAAACAAACTTCGTTGCTATTTGGTTGCCTCATCGATTTGCACACATGGAAAACCACTTTTTCATCACCCACCCGGAAAGTGAGTTCACCGGCTTCCACATCGAATAGAGCCTTCCCCGTAGCAAGGAAAGGTATACCCAAGATAATAGGCACCTCATAGTCAACCTCACAGTCAAGAATCACAAAGTTCGCCGGAAGGATGAACTTATCAACACGAACTAACACATCATCGATAATACGGAATGGTCTCTTCATAGTCCAATCCGCCATTTGCAACCTCATAGAGTGGGTCTTGGTTGCCCAATTCCCAAAGTTTTGAACATAGAGTAGGGCATCAAGTTGATATTTGCCCCCAAATCACATAGAGTTTTGGCAAAGTCGGTGCTCCCAATAGTGTAAGGGATTGTAAAGCATCGGGATCTTCTAATTTCGGAGCCATTGAGTGCACAATAACACTCACTTGATGTGTCATCTTGATAGTCTCACAATTCATTGATATTTTCTTTGTCACCAAAATCTTCATGAACTTTGCTTAACCGGGAATTTGTTCCAACGCCTCAACCAACGACACATTGATAAACAAACTCTTTATCATGTCAATAAACTTCTTGAATTGGTTCTCACTATTTTGCTTTGCTATCCTTTGAGGGTATGAAGGAGGAGGCCTTGGCATTGGTGCCTTGGCCTTTGGCACTACGTACTGGTATGCCAATCACGTGCTCCCTAGACGGGTTCACTTCTTCTTGGGTCTCCTCCACACTTTCATCAATATCTATCCTCATTTCTTCATTAGCTTGAACCACATTACTTGGAATCTCATCTTCTTGGACCAACACATCATCATCCACAACTCTTCTTTAGTTTGAGGTAGAGGCCTATGCACATTTTTCGCTCCTCGTGGTTACGGCCATGGCATGTCCCGTATTGTTCCCACCCTTCGGGTTCACCACCGTATCACTAGGTAGTGCCCCCTTAGGACGAGTGTTTAAAGCTTGCGAGATTTGGCCAATTTGTATCTCCAAATTGCGGATTGAAGTGTTGTGGGAGGCTAAGTGAGCATCAGAGTCGGCATTTTTCCCAATCATTCGTTTGGACATATTTTCAATCCGTCCCATCTCATTATTGGAAGAACTAGAACCTTGAGACGAATATGGAGGTGGGTTTCTTGGTTGTTGATACATCGGGGGCCTTTGAAAGCCCGACCCCCGATTCCTTTGGTTATTATTGTTCCAATCCCCTTGGTTGTTGCCACCCCAATTGCTTTGATTATTTCCTCCCCAATTTCCTTGGTTACCTTGATTATTCCAATTGTCTTGATTATTGTTATTCTCCCAATTACCTTGATTGTTGTTACCACCACTCCATTTGCCTTGGAGGCCTTGATTGTTCCAATTTCCTTGATTTCCTTGGGATCTCTGTTGTTGTTGATTTTGTCCTTGAGCATTATTTCTTTGACCTTGATAATTGTTGACATATTCACTTCTTCGTCTTGCTCATTGTATGGATCACCTTGGTCATATCCACTATCATCTTGCATAAATTGTTCTGGACGGTTTTGTACTTGTTGACCTTTTTTCTGTCTCTTGTTCATCATTATATTCACACCTTCCATCGCATTCACTTTCTTCGGCCCATGAACTTGTTGAAGCTGAGCTTTGGCCAATTGATTCATAGTGATTGTCAACTCGGTAATTGCTTTCCCATGATCATGTAGTTCCTTGTGTAGGTGAATGACATTTGGGTCACCTTGAGGAACATTGGCTCTATTTGCCACGCCAATGAGGTATTCGCCATTTCGTCCAAAACTTCGCATGCTTCTGCATATGGCATTGTTATGAAGTTCCCACCGGCGAGTTGATTTACAACACATTGATTTGTTGTGTTGATCCCCCCTGTAGAAGGTTTGTTGGATCATGACCTCAGTCATATCATTATTTGGTCACTCTTTACCCATGGTACAATATCTTTCCCAAATCTCGTGCAATGGCTCATTAGGTTCTTGCTTGAACGCAAGAATCTCATGCGCCCAATGTAGCCATATGCCCCGGAGAGAAGAATTTGTCAATGAATTTTTCCCCAACCCATCCCATGTATGGATGGAATGATTGGGAAGTCTCTCTAACCAGTCCAATGCCTTTCCCAGTAGAGAAAAGGGGAAAATCCTCAACCGTAGCACATCCTCAGAAATATTGGTTTGCTTGCTCCCCCAACAGGTATCTACGAACCCTTTGAGATGCTTGTAAGCATTTTGACTCGGAGCCCCGGTGAAGAATCCCCGTTGCTCAAGGAGGGTAAGCATCACATTAGTGATTTGGAAGTTGCCCGCCCTAATGCGGGGCGGGATTGTGGCACTGGCATAACCTTCATTCGGCAATACCTGGTGTGCAACGCTCTTGGCGGAGGTGGGGGAGGGTTGGGAATGTTGTCATGAGGCGGTCGGCCTCGCCTATTTGCTTGAAGTTCGGGGTGAACCTCATCACCTTGATCATCGTCCACTTCCTCCCCTAATGGCAAATTCCCGAGGGGCTCATTGTTGAGAGCCATTTTTGTACCTATAATCAATTCAAAAATAAAATTAGTGACTCGGAAGGAAAATGAGACAAATCGTACACAAACCTGGATATATAGCTAAATATGTTTTGCTCCCCGGCAGCGACGCCAAAAATTGATCTCGCCCAAACTCACACCAGTACAATGTCGTTGTAGTATAGTGGTAAGTATTCCCGCCTGTCGCGCAGGTGACCCGGGTTCGATCCCCGGCAACGGCGCCAAAAATTGATCTCGCCCAAACTCACACCAAAAATACATGTTGTGAGGCGACCGAAGCAATAATAAAAACCCAACGCAAGTCGGGTCGAATCCACAAGGAGCAAGATGTGGGATTAAGTATATACCTAGTGTGAATGTATGATATGCCCTAGATTATACTTCCACATTTTCAATTGTTTTTTGTACTTCTACTTTTAAACTATTCATTATAATTGTAAAGCTAAGAGAGAATGTTTTTGGGTTTTTGGTTGTTTTTCAAGTGATAAAAGATCTAGGGTTGTGACTTCCGCCTAGTTGGTTACCTAACGGATTTAGAGCTTTAGGGCATGTTTGGTTGATCGGGATATGATATAAAAATCACACTCAATTACTCACTCTATACCTCTCGGTAGTTTGAGTGATTTTGCCCAATTTGGCTTTCTCAAGTCCAAATGGGTATTTCATGAAACAAGTGATAGTTGCTCTAGTCGGGTCTTACTATCTCTAGGTTCAACCCTTTAATTGGGGCTATCAATTTTTTGAGTTCACCCCAATTCCTAGTTAGCCAAGTTTTCCAAGACTTAGTCTCACTTTCTCACGTAGAGAATAAGTCAATTTGGTATGAATCAATGTTTGCAACCATTAATTCTAGAATTTAAGCAAGAATAAGGCTAAATATCATACATCCGATCATAAATAAACCCTAAACTAATAACCTATTAAGTACCCATACTTGTGTTGTGTCAAAACTCTAGCTAAGGGTTTAGCTACTCATAGAAAATGAAGAAATTAAAGAAGAAACTAAGATAGAATTCATAATACTTGATTAAAGAGAGAAAATCTAGTGTTTAAAATCTAAAATAGTATTTGGGTTGTGCTTGATATTGATGCACATGTGATCAGTGAGCCCGAGTGTTATGGCTCGGATGGGTACCCTATGTGGATTGATATGATGAGGTCGGGTTGCGCACTGCAACGATATTGTGATGAAATGTAACTCCTCATGATTACTTCGTATAGTTTTGGTTTCACCTTGTTGAAAATAGTTCATAGGAAATGCTAAAATTTCTCTGTTGCTTAACTTGTTTAGTAGTCTTCTTATTTAAACTATTATCTGTCATGTCTGAATTATTACTTGTTTGTGTTCGGGACCATATTGTGTGGGGCTCCATATGATTATTGTTGATACTTGTCGATGGGGATACTTGTATTGGCTGAGATGAGGTTTCTAGACTTGCGATTTGCGCTATGTATTGGGATGAGGGAGGTTTGTAAGAATAATACTATATTTTGCTGAGAATTTCGGCAATGACCCTGTTCGGACGGGTGAGTCTCTTGGCTTATTGATGAGATAAGTGGTTAAGAGGTTATGTGTGTTTCTTTCATCATCAACATGTTATGAAGGTTTTGAACGAGGCTCTAATTGATATGAGGTTTGCTACCGGCACCATATTTGTTTTTGGGCAGTAATGGTGGTCAGCAGTTCCTGCTGTGAGTGCCTGAGTGATGGGGTGTACCATGTGATTACATCTTGGGGTTATGGTTATGACATAATACAACTTGTTCAAGCTTATACAGTATGTAGATGTGAGATTCGGGTCTTGTAATGAATTCGGGATGTTAGAGATTGTCTTTTAAGGTTTAAGGACTAAGGTTGAAGTAAAGATCTCTAGTTATGTTGCGTTGGCAAGCTTATATGGATCAGGGTGACGTGGGATCACCCCTGGGTATATGCATAGCAAGGTTACACCATGATTTGATAACTTTGGATCGACTCCTGGCACGTTCGAGGACGAACATATGTTTAAGTGGTGGAGGATGTAACAACCCGACTGGTCGTTTTGAGCATTTACACTTTTCTTGGTAGTTTGAGGGCACGAGTATTCCCGCATGATGTATTATGTGATGACCCGATAGGTCATCTCATGCTTTAGAACCTAATTTTGTGTTTTGAAGCCTAAAATACCTCATTTTAGCCCTCGTTGATTTGTGTGCATAGTCCATGTATTTTTTCGGAAAGATTTTATGTTAAAAACTGATAAAAATATGAAAATTTTGCCTCAAAACCCATTTGAGTTGACTTTGGTCAATGTTTTGAGCAAACGGACTCGGATCCGTATTTTGATGGCCCCGATGGGTCCGTATCGTGATTTGGGACTTAAGCGTTTGCTCGTAATCGAATTTGGAAGTTCCTAGCTCGAGTTATCGCATTTTGTTGAAATTTAAAAGTTTAAAGGCTTAATGAATCTAAACGTTTGATCAATGTTTGAATTTTTTGATACCGGGTCCGTATTTTGGTTCCGAAACCCAATATAGGTTCATTGCTATATTTACGACTTGTCTGTCAAATTTGGTGAAAAACGAAGTTGGTTCGACATGATTCAGACATCCAGTTGTTGAAATAGAAGTTTTAAAATTTTCTTTTGGTTTGATGCTCAATTCGTAGTTTTAGGTGTTATCTTGGCGATTTGACCGCGCGAGCAAGTTCGTATAATATTTTTAGACTTGTGTGCATATTTGGTTTAGATCCCCAAAGGCTCGAGTGAGTTTTAGATAGGTTACAGAGTGTCTTAGACTTAGAAAATATAGCTGGTGCATCAGGTGTGCTGATCTCGCATTTGCGAGGACTTGATCGCAAATGTGAAGTCAGACTCGCATTTGCAAAGAGGGAGGGGGTTGGGTCGGCTTCGCTTTTGCGAAGAGAAGCCCGCAGATGCGATGAGGGCAAGGTTCGCATTTGCAGAAATATTGTTGCATTTGCGACTGGAATCAGATCAAGGCAGACTCGCATTTTAATTTTGTTCAATAAGAATTCGCCACATAATAAATAACTAAAAAATAAAAAACAGAAATTTTCTGTTAGTTTGAAGGGCATAAGTGATCTAGAAAGGTAAATATAGGGATATGCTTAGCAATTTAGGTGGACATAGGATGTATTTGGACTTTTCCCGATAGTTCAGGGACATTTTTAGCCCTTTTCTGTTTTGTTTTAACTTTTTGCTCATTATAGCTATTTCTTCGGCCCCGACTTTTTTAAAGTACATACAACCTGGTAGAAATAGCGTGGGATAACCACTTTTTAAGATGGTATTTACTTTTTATCCAATATTTAGTACTGAGCAAAAATAGCCATTACTCGATTAAAATTAATATGAAAAGATGTTTTTACCCTTTCTTTATAAATGCTGTGTATAAGGACACGATGTCCTTAACATTTACACTGCACATATGAAGTTAAGGACATGATGTCCTAAAGTTTAACAACGAAAGGTGCAAATACATGACACTTTGTCCTTAATATTTACACAACACCATGAAGTTATGGACACCATGTCCTTAATATTTACATAATACTTATAAAGTTAACGATACTATGGGTGTGTTTGGAATAACGAAAAATATTTTCCGTGGAAATTTTTTTCCAAGAAAACGTTTTCTTGGAAAACAAGTACTCCCTCCGTTTCAAATTAGATGAGGTAGTTTGACTTGGCACGGAGTTTAAGAGAAAACAAAAAGTTATGAGTTTGGAGGTGTATGTAAACTTCCAAACACATACACCTCCAAACTCATAACTTTGAAACTTGTAAAATTTCGAACCTGTAAACCGAAAAATGAATAAATTAAAATTGAAAATATATAAAAAAAAAATTCCGTGCGGAAGGGGG
>MDKI01040121.1:0-34160 GCA_005239505.1 Nicotiana paniculata | reverse complement strand
AACTTATAAGTTTTCAACATTGAAGGTCTTCCCTGTTGATTCATGGCGTTCTAGAGTTGAAGATGAAGGAATTACTTTCTTGGTGGACTTAAACAAAAGAACATGTGATTTTTTTCAGTTTTAATTTGATGAATTACCATGCATACATGCAATTGCAGCTATTGAGAAGAGAGACATCAAGAAGTCCAACTTTTGCTCGCACTGGTACTTAAAGGAATCTTGGCTGAAAACATATAAAAGACAAATACATCCTATAGGACATACTAATTCTTGGATTGTACCAGAGAGTGTTAAGTCACAAATTATTAAACCTCTAGATTTCAAAGGGCCACCAGGTAGAAGGCAGAAGAAAAGGAATATTCCAGTTACCGAGTCATCAAAAATACCATTCAAATGTGGTCATTGTAGAAGAATTGGTCATAATAGAACAACTTGTATATATTCTCCAGCAATCCATCCATTTTCTAGGAAGCATAGAGAAGAGTAGATTTATTGACTCTTTTAAGCTTTTGCTATGAATTTGATTCATTTAGATTATTCTTATTTGAGCAGATGTCTGAATTTTCAAAATGTCTTTCCGCTTATGTTCTTTTTTTTTTCTTTTGATTTCAAAGTTCAGAAGTTAAGGACGGACAGTCCTTAACTTTGACTTTCAAGTTCAGACGAGTAGTCCTTAACTTCGACTTACATGTTTAAAAGTTAAGGACAAACAGTCCTTAACTTTGACTTTCAAGTTCAGAAGTTAAGGACAGGGAGTCCTTAACTTCCATTTACAGGTTTATAAGTTAAGGACGAGCAGTCCTTAACTTCGACTTACATGTTTAAAAGTTAAGGACATGCAGTCCTTAACTTTGAATTTCAAGTTCAGAAGCTAAGGACAGGATGTCCTTAACTTCCACTTACAAGTTCAAAAGTTAAGGACAGGAAGTCCTTAACTTCGACTAACAGGTTCAAAAGTTAAGGACATGCAGTCCTTAACTTAAACTTTCAAGTTTAAAAGTTAAGGACAGGTAGTCCTTAACTTCCACTTACATGTTTAAAAGTTAAGGACAGGAAGTCCTTAACTTCGACTTACAGGTTCAAAAGTTAAGGACACTTGGTCTTTAGCTTCGAATTTAAAAATAGACAAATCAATACTTGACAGAAATAAAGAAATTAAAAACATGATGTCTTCATATTACTTCTGAAATTGTAATTTTGCATAGCTGTGACAAAAAATTATGCTATGCAAAATGAAATTGTCTTTTGCAAAATTTACAAGAAATTTCAGAATTCATATGGATTCTTTACAAAAAATCAACTACAACTAAGTTTCTTTACAACTAAACTACAGCTCCTTCGGACAGCAAGTTTCATTTTCACTATCATAATAGTCGCCAATATTTTCTAGTGGTGTATCATAACCAGAATTTCTTTTCCACTCTCCATATGCTCAAAGATTTGCTGCAAGTTCTTTTCTAAAGTCTTTTATGTCTTCAGGTTGGAATTTCTCCACATCCTTTTCCATCATCAACAACTCCACATATTTGATTAGGAATGCACCACAATCAGTCCTATGAAAAATGTAAGATATGAAGTCAATTAAACAATAAATCTAAAGTACATATAAATTATATAACAAATAACAACACGTACGATCCAGTTTGGTGTGGTGATATTTGCCACTGAATATCAAATTTGTTGTATGCATTTCCAAAAGACTTGTGATTTTCTCAAACTGTGAGAACTTTAGCAAGTTGGGGATCACACGTGCATGCATTTCAATGTGCTTCATTCCTACCTCATATGGCTCACTATATATGGAATCATACACATCAATCTTTTTCTCATTCAAGTCCAATACCCCCAACAAAAAATGTGTCACAACATTATCTTCTTCTGAAGGAAGCCGACATGGAAAAAAGATTTTGTCAACCTCTGTCCAAGGAATTCCACATCGACGATTGTCACCCCACACATATGGTGTCAAAACCAATTGATTATCACCACACCAAAAGATATCTGTAACATCTTCATTGAATTCCTTATATATCTATAGCATATAGTTATCAAAAACTATATCTAGAGTTGTGCAACGAAAAGGATGATCGCGAGGGTGGTAGCATTCCTTCTTTCTCAAATAATATAGGGCAATGTCAATATGCTTCATAAAAAAGAAAAAAAAAAAACAAATCCATCAGTCATAAAATAATTAAAAAATAGTAAATTAAGAATAAAGAAAATAAATGACTTGAAAATTATCAAACCTTATCATCAAGTACAAAGCTACTATCTGAAAGCTCAAGGAAAAACATTTTGCTACTGATTTTAAGCTGATACAATTTGTATGGATTCTTCCTCACACTATTATCATCAACATATATATCAGTTTGTCCCCTGAATATTTTGAAAATATGAAAATTAGAATTTAGCCCTCATTTCCTAATTAAGGACACTAGGTCTTGAAGTTTGATTTTCAAGTTGAAAACTTAAGGACACATGGTCCTGAAGTTTGATTTTCAAGTTGAAAAGTTGAGGACACATGGTTCTGAAGTTTGATTTTCAAGTTGAAAAATTAAGGACACATAATCCTGAAGTTTGAGTTTCAAGTTGAAAAGTTAAGGACACTTGGTCCTGAACTTTGATTTCCATGTTCAAAAGTTAAGGACACTAGGTCCTGAAGTTTGATTTTCAAGTTGAAAACTTAAGGACACATGGTCCTGAAATTTGAGTTTCAAGTTGAAAAGTTAAGGACACTTGGTCCTGAACTTTTATTTCCATGTTCAAAAGTTAAGGACACTAGGTCCTGAAGTTTGATTTTCAAGTTCAAAACTTAAGGACACTAGGTCTTGAAGTTTAAGTTTCTAGTTCAAAAGTTAAGGACACTTGGTTCTGAAGTTTGAGTTTCTAGTTCAAAAGTTAAGGACACTTGGTCCTGAAGTTTGAGTTTCAAGTTGAAAAGTTGAGGAAACATGGTCCTGAAGTTTGATTTTCAAGTTGAAAACTTAAGGGCACATGGTCCTTAAGTTTGAGTTTCAAGTTCAAAAGTTAAGACACTTGGTCCTGAACTTTGATTTCCATGTTCAAAAGTTAAGGAAACTAGGTCTTGAAGTTTGATTTTCAAGTTGAAAACTTAAGGACACTAAGTCCTGAAGTTTTAGTTTCAACTTGAAAAGTTAAGGATACATGGTCCTGAAGTTTGAGTTTCAAGTTGAAAAGTTAAGGACACTTGGTCCTGGACTTTGATTTTCAAGTTCTAAAGTTAAGGACACTTGGTGCTAAACTTAGACTTACATTCACAAAACTTAAGGACACTTAACTTTAGGAATTTCAAAGTCAATACACTCAGTCCTAAATTTAAATTCACAAGTTAAGGACACAAATTTAAGCAATTAACAAATAATAAAATATATTAAGGGACTTACGATTTTTTGCGACCTTTCCTTTTCTCCTTGCCCAACCACGCAATGAATTTCTTCAATAATTTTGTATCATCTTTGGCATAATGAAAAATACATGTATGAATATATTTTGATTTTATCCAGCCTGAATTGTTGGGAGTATTTTCATTCTGTGCCATCGATTTTGCTGTTTTTCTTTCCTGTTCAAAAGGAGATTTCAACTGCCAACTAAGCATCTTATTATTTTTGCCTCGACCAAGCTCTTCTTCAACATTTCCTTCAAACTCCATAGGCAAACCCTCATCAATGCTCATTTGTGTACTTGTAGGAGTAGGAGTAAGAATAGAAAATGATGGACCATCATAACCAATACTATCACCTCTCTTCCTTTTCCTAGTATATCGGTTAAGAGATTCATCTTTATTTTGCTCTGCAGACAAAACTATATATACACATTAGTTTGCTGCAAGTTGTCAGCAGTTTCAATTAAGAATATAATATTTAGGACACAAGTAATACCTGTCTCGTTCACACTGCCTTCTTGTATTTTTTCAACAGACGATTGAGCTGACATATTGGTTGCATTTTCTTTATCTTCCAACTGCACATTTTCTTTATCTTGCAACTGTTCTCCATGTTCTTCAATTGCAAGTTCACAAAATTTTACAAAATATTTAAAAGAGCTAACACAATTAGTACTTGTTATGTATAAAATTAAAAGAAAACCACTTTCTATCCTTTTGAAACTGTCAAGATGATCCCGGTTAAATCATTATATTCAGTAGCATTTTCTTCGCTTCCAATATTGTCGGAAAGATAGCGAGGTGTAGAGAGATCACATGTTCCATCTATGCATTTGAAAATTGTCTCACTTATGCTTGTTCCTTTGGTATTTTCGAAATATTGAGATTGTACTCCAGTTCTCTCTTGATACTCCACTCCATCTTCTTCCCTTGCATCTTCAAAAGATTTTGTAACATTTACAATTAATACCCATTCTTATAATTTACTAAAACTAATATTCAACAAAACATGAAAATTCCATCTAACCTTGATTGGCAGAATTTTGAAATCCAAACTTCTCTTTATATGTGAGAGATGTAGACATATCATATGTTCCTTCAAAACATTTGCATACAATCTCACTTACACTTGTTCCCAATGGATTTTCTAAATCCTGAGATTGCATTACACATTTACAGATTTTCTCTGTTACTCCCGTCTCTTTTGGATTTTCCTGCTCTTAAAATTCTACAACATCTTGAACATCCACTCCATCAATAGATTCTACATATATTTGTAACACAAATTTTTTTTATATGTATTATGCTATTGAATATAAATTTCGGTGACAAGAAATTCATAATCCATATCTAACCTTTCCCAATTTGAGTGCCAATAACAGTTTCATCACCTAGATGTGCATCTCTATAATCGCTTTCATACTGAACTTCTGCATGCACATCCGTATCATTACGTTCACCACCACCTGCATCTTTGTTAATTGTCACAGTAGGTTCTGTACCATCACCATGATCATCAACTCCATCTTTACTAATTGGAACACTAGATTCTCTCTCTATGTTCCGTTCATCAGCTTTCACAAAAATCTTCAACAAAGTATCAATCTTTGATCCTAGACTTTTCTTTAAATCCTGTGAAAGAAACTACATTAGAAACTTAAGGACAGACATTCCTTAAGTTTGAATTCCAAGTTAAAAAGTTGAGTACACTTGGTCCTTAAGTTTGAATTCCAAGTTAAAAAGTTGAGGACACTCGGTCCTTAACTTTGAATTTCAAGTTCAAAAGTTAAGGACAGACATTCCTTAACTTTGAATTCCAAGTTAAAAAGTTAAGAACATGCAGTCATTAACTTTGAATTCCAAGTTCAAAAGTTAAGGATAGGCAGTCCTTAACTTTGAATTCCAAGTTAAAAAGTTGAGGACACTTGGTCCTTAAGTTTGAATTCCAAGTTAAAAAGTTGAGTACACTTGGTCCTTAAGTTCGAATTCCAAGTTAAAAAGTTGAGGACACTTGGTCCTTAAGTTTGAATTCCAAGTTAAAAATTTGAAGACACTTGGTCCTTAACTTTGAATTCCAAGTTCAAAAGCTAAAGACAATCATAGCATTTCCAATCTTTTTTTCTATCACAGATATCTTCTGATTTATTCTTGTAACTTCAGCCTGCAGATCCTTTTTAAACTGCTATGATAATCTTTGAATAAAAAATCATAAAAAAAAAAAGACTCTTAAGCAAAAATCAATCAAATAAAAAACTAATACTATTAAAAAACAGAAAACATACTTTAACAATTTCCTTAAGAATGACTTCATCAAATTGTGTGGAAGAAGGCATTGAGCTTTGATCTTGAGAAAATGGCTCATGCATAGTATCAACCTCCACATCTTCTTCACAAGCAATAAATGGTGCCACCTCGATCAATTTATACAACTATTATATAAGAAAAAAAACACATAAGTTTTCAGAACTAAAAAACATAAATAAAAAAAATCGAGTAATCATATTAACTTACACCTTCATCATGGAAGTATCTTTTACACAGAGAACCATATTGTGGAGATTTCATGTCTGAATAACATAACATCCGAGGATAACCACATTCTCGAAAGTTAACAAATTATTTTTCTTGGAAAATTAGCAACACTTCCATAATCCAAACACAAAAAGCAAAAGGAAAGTCAAGTAGAGTGTAGCTATCCTTGTCTTTATCTTTGTCTTTCTCATTCTCATTGGGCTTCAAACAACTCTTCAATAATTTTAATAATGTTTCATAACATAGAGAGCCCCAGTTGAATGAAGAGCAAAGTAGATCATCATCTACAATTTTCATTAACTTCTCAGACACGTTCCTGCTCTTCCACTTACCCAACAAAACGGATTCAACAAAATATATTGTTGCTAACTTCACAATATCATCATCGCTGCCTTCAAATGACGAAGTTGTACCATCTGGGTGACTAGAAATAAAATCATACAAATCACCTAACTCAATATGATCCTTTCAAGGGAAATAGACTTTCAAAAGTCTATTCTCTTTTTCATCCAAACCTTTAATATCCAGTGTAGAAGAGCAATTCAAACCAGTGATTATATTAAATGCTTCCCGTGTAAACTTAAGTTCATGGTCAAAAACCTTGAACGTCATCGAACTAGCATCATTGCTTACAATTTCAGAAAGTAATAGACAGTGAATAAGTTTACCAGAAAACTTCACACTTTGTAACTTGAAAAAGTTCCCGAAAATACCATCCCTTAATTTCTTCCACTGCTAGTTTGACAAATTTTTTTTTATCATTTCCTTATATTGTAGATCTCCTTTCCAATAGCACATGAGGTTTCGCCAAACATTAAACTCGAACACACGATCTCCTTCCATTATAACACTACAAAGAAGGAAAAAGAACATAAAACATTAAATTCGAACTCACGATCTCCTTTCATTATAACACTACAAAGAAGGAAAAAGAACATAAAACATTAAATTCGAACTCACGATCTCCTTTCATTATAACACTACAAAGAAGGAAAAAGAACATAAAAGATTGAACAAGCAGTCCTTAACTTCAAGTTTCAAGTTAAAAAGTTAAGGACAAGCAGTCCTTAACTTTAAGTTTCAAGTTTAAAAGTTAAGGACAATAGGTCTTGAACTTCAACTTTCAAGTTTAATAGTTGAGGACACTTGGTCCTAAACTTCAAGTTTCAAATTCAAAAGTTAAGGACAAGCAGTCCTTAACTTCAAGTTTCAAGTTTCAAAAGTGAAGGGAAAGCAGTCCTTAACTTCAAGTTTCAAGTTTCAAAAGTGAAGGACAAACAGTCCTTAACTTAAAGTTTCAAGTTAAAAAGTTAAGGACAATAGGTCCTTAACTTATAGTTTTCAGTCCTTAACTTAAAGTTTCAAGTTAAAAAGTTAAGGACAATAGGTCCTTAACTTATAGTTTTCAGTCCTTAACTTAAAAGTTCAAGTTAAAAAGTTAAGGACAATGGGTCCTTAACTTATAGTTTTCAGTCCTTAACTTTGAGATCTAAGTCCAAAAGTAAAAACACTTCGTCCTTAACTTTTATGAACACATTTAACTAAAAATTCATAAACACAGTTAGCTTAATTCGAACGTTTCAAGTTCAAAAGTTAAGGGCGAGCAGTCCTTAACTTCAAGTTTCAAGTTCAAAAGTTAAGGGCGAGCAGTCCTTAACTTCAAGTTTCAAGTTCAAAAGTGAAGGACAAGTAGTCCTTAACTTCAAGTTTCAAGTTAAAAGGTTAGGGACAAGCAGTCCTTAACTTAAAGCTTCAAGTTAAAAAGTTAAGGACAATAAGTCCTTAACTTATAGTTTTCAGTCCTTAACTTAAAAGTTCAAGTTAAAAAGTTAAGGACAATAGGTCCTTAACTTATAGTTTTCAGTCCTTAACTTTGAGATCCAAGTCCAAAAGTAAAAAACACTTCCTCCTTAACCTTTATGAACACATTTAACTAAAAATTCATAAACATAGTTAGCTTATGAATTCGAACAACTATTTTCATGAAATATCCTTACATAATCAAATATATTGATTGAACCACAAACAAAAAAATTACTCAATAACATTATCACAAAAATCCGATCCTTATTCGACACTAAAATCAACTTATAATCGTTATTTTCGAAATTTCAAACATACTTCATGCAACACACATCATTGATCTCGATTAAACATATACAAAAACAAAAAAATGCATAAAAGCAAAAAAAAAAATAATCAAATAAAACAACTGCAACTGGTTTAAGTTCGATAAATTACCAGTTCAATCGTACAAAGCAGAGAAGATGACGACGGAAAAGATCAACCGTGTAACTGATTTGCATGCAAAGATGCTACAGATACTAGCACGAAGAGCTCTGAAAAGTTTGCCTCGCAATTTTCCTTCTTAATGAATAAAACAAGGGTTTTAACATATAAGAAGTAAACAAAGGGTAAAACAGTCTTTTCAAAATAATTTAATAGAGTAGTGGCTATTTTTGCTCAGCATTAGAATTGTTGGATAAGAAATAAGCACACATTTATTAGTGACTACCACACACAAATTTTACAATTAATGAGACATAATGAGCAGGCCTCGAAGTAATAGGAAACTAGTTTGCAACAAGTGATTGAAGGTAAGGGTCCCCAATACCCCGTATTTTGAGAATATTGGTCCATCACGTCCTCCAGGCTCTATGTAGGCTTTCGTCGATTAGAGGACTTACAAAATGGAAGATTTTAATACAAGATTGGAGTTGAAAAGGTAAAGTATATTGAAATCAAAGTTGAAAAAGAGTATATTATTGATTGGAAAGTATATTTGAAATCAAAGTTGAAATACCCCATATTTTGAGAATATTGGGCCATAATCAAGTATTAGTCGTAAGGGCCTGAAAAAGGTAAAAGTTACCCTGCAACTTCGGAGCGTGTTCTAGTTGTATTTGAGATGTGCGGAAGGATTAGGATCCAAACGGTAATAATTTACTTACATTGGATAAATCGTGGGCACGTAAAACACTTACACTATTTTGTATTGATTAATTTGATATAAAAATATGTTGTGCAAATAAATTTTTATCGTCCAAACCCAGGCTAGACCATTGTGCATATTTCTGTATGTTGTAATGAGAAAGTACTGACCAATTTTTGAGGACTAGAAGTTGAGGTTTGGACCACAGATGAAGCACGCGGCTGAAACGGCTGCTGAATGCTGGACGTTAGCCTCAGCCTACCTCTTTCCAAATTCTCCTCACCCTATGAACCTACTACTTGTTTCTGGTCCGGATGCTAATCGCATATGCTATCTACAAGTGCGATAACATCTACTGAATCCAGCTCATATCATGTACATGTAATTGAAATCAAAATCGCATATATAATAAATTGTGCAAACTCCAAACAGAGGCGGAGCCAAGATTTGAATCTTATGAGTTCGGAATTGTAATTCTTTCAAGTTACTGGGTTTTAAATTAATAAGTTTTACATATTTAATGAATTTCTTAAGACAAATACATAGTTTGAACAAAAGCTACTGGGTTCGGCCGAACCCGCATCCAGTACTCTGCCTCCGCCCCTGACTCCAAATTTATAAAATTTAACTTCTGAATTTTCTTATTTATGTACTGCAAAAATGAAATTTGTATGATTTTATTTTGCAATTTCTCCTAATTAATTGCGATCACCCTTAATTTGCGTCTTCACTTCTGCTTTTAATTCTCCACAACTACTAGTAAGTATTATCATATTGACATAGTTGCACAGTTCTGACTTTGATCTTTTACTATTTAGTGCATAAAAGCAGTAAGCTAGGTATTGTTGGGTGGAGAAGCTTAGCCTTGTCCAGTTCTGTATGTTGGTCCCCCTCATGCTTTGTACTTTGATTGGTTGAGTGATTGGGTCGCGCCACATTTTTTTTAAAATTCATATATATCATGGGTGTGTTTCCTGCCGAGGAAATCACCTTCCAAAATTTTCTAATTTTTTCATGTTTGATTAATTTAAATGTCTTGAAAAATATTTTATTATAAATTCATTTTCCTCCAATTAAAAAAAAAAGTATTTTCTTTATAAAGAGAAGGAAAAATATTTTTCAAAACTCTTTCTCACCCTTCCTTACTCTATTCCCACCCTCACCAACCCACCCCATAACCGCACACCCACACCACCTAGTCCCACCCCATGCCTACTCACCCCACCTCTTCTCTCCAAAAAAAAGCTTTTTTATTTTCAAATTTCAGTTTTTTTGGATCACTACCCACCCTTTACCTCCCTTCGCAAAAAGAAAAAATTACTTTTTATTCTAATTTTAAATTATTATTTTTTCGTTTTTTTACACTACCCACCCACTCTCCCCCCGGAAAAAGTTTCAAAGTTATGAATTCGGAGGTTTATGTGCTTGGAAGTTTATGGGTTTAGAAATTATAAAATTTACGAGTTCAAAATTTCTTTGTTTAGAAAGTTAAGCGGTTCGGAAGTTTATGAAATTTAGGGGTTCGGAAGGTTGTTGATTCGAAAGTTTATGGCTTCATGTTTATTGTATCCAATTTATTTATGAATACTCTTAAGAAGTTATTTTTCTTAATTTGCATACCAAACACCGAAAAATAAATAAAATTACTACTTATTTTCCAAAAAAAAAAATTTCACAAAATTTCTTTTCTGTTATACCAAACACACGCCATATTTGCATCCAATTTCATAATGGTCTATCTTCCATCTCAAAATTAATTAAGACGGTGCAAAAATTGTTAATCTTGAAAAGTTGAAGTCCGTGATTGCGAATTGTAGGGATCCTACTATTATACCGTCCACGAGATTATCCAAAAAATTTCTATCATCAAACACCCATCAGCTCTCACCGGTTTACTTGAACAAAAGAGAACTGGGAAAAAACGAATTTTTAAAACATAGAACAAAAATGCACATTTCTTTTGTGTAATTATAAATTCTAAATAATAGGCAACAAGATTTTAATCAAGTTATTCACGAGTCCTGGTCTCCTAGAGCAACATACCCCCGACTGGCTGTGTTCAAGTTCAGGAAGCCTAATAACGAGTATATATTTCTAAAGTTATAGGCCTTAGGCTTTAAAACATCACTTATCACTTTTAGGATTACTCGCAAATTTAGCAAGGTTAAACTGAAACAAATCGAGGGAGAAAGGGAGAGAGGAAATAAAGGATTTAGTAAGTAGATTTGCTGGCCACAAAAATAGAGCTTAACATAAATACATTTGTTACACTATCATAATTTAACTTGCAATAGTTTCAACATATCAAAATTCCACTTTTTATCTAGTGTTGCACGTATATATCTTTTGGGTGACATGACATAGCAATAATTTATTATGAATTTAGGTTCTATGCATTAATGGTGTAAAAATTAATTGTACAATCAAGTCACTTATTAAAACAAATAAATCTGTTGATAAACATTAATAATCTATCTATACTATACTAAATACACGAAGGCCCTTAGCGAAATATCGTTAGTCTTTTTTACCCCTTAAAAATAGATTTCGCACTAGACAAAATAGTAATTTAGTTCTTTTTCTAATATTTAAGTGTTTGAAATCAACTAAAATATTGACTACTAAATATTTTCCTATTTTAACTTGTACGAGTCCTAATTTGCACATACATTGTATCTTTAATGTATAAAAGCTTTATTATTATTTCCTTATATTAATTAATCAATTAACACTTCTAAGTTTTATACAAGAAAACTAACTGATTTTTACGGAAGTCAAATCTCCTACTCCTAATAGTTGTCTAACGAAGTAAAATAAAGTTATGTAAAGAAAATATATTTCTATGGGACTCATTAATTAATTAATTAATACTTTTTCTAAGTTTTATATGAGGAAATTAATTGGTTTTACGATGAATCCCATTATGCTACCTCGTAACAATAATTACACAATGTTAAAGAGGCACGTAAATATAAATTAATAATATATTTAAATTATAAAATAAAAATTTAAAAAGTATAAGTCATTAAAAATAATAAATAATATACTTCGACTCTCATGAGTGACGATTGAAAAATTTATAATTATTCAAGTTCTTCATTTCTATGTTATTCAAGTAGAGTTTCATTTATGACCAGTGCCTATTAAAAGAAGGCAATAATTGAGTTTAATTTATATAGATATTAAGCCATCAAAATATACATGTCAAAAGGAATGTCCTGAAATTTCCTCAGTTTCTGCTACGTGTTTTTGGTCTATCAGCAACCAAAAAGAAAAATAAAGAAGATTGCTATATAATAAACTAAATGTTGTTGCAAGCAAATTCATGTGTATCAAATCAATATCGCCTTATTGCAGTTCGCACTTACTATGCAACAAATCATACCAAAAACCATTCATGAACACACATATACCCTGATAATATTTTATAGACATTTAAAAGTTTGAAGGAACTATGCTATTTAAGAAATGAGATTTAATTCACCTTCTGCATAGTGATGTATCTATAATTCAAAACAAAGAGTACAATAAAAATTATTTAAAAAAAAAAAAAGACACAAGAAATTTTCCCCAGAAAAAGATGAATGTAAACAACTCGCGGGCATACAAATTGTATCTAATTATGATATTTATACGTACAAGTTTTAATTTACTTAACATTGTAACCAAGTTCGTAATTGTCTAAACAACCTCATAATTTGGCACTTGGCAGGAATAATTTTTTTCCATTAAATAATTTTACCGAAAAGTCCGCGGTCATCTCAGTTTGAAATAGTAAAACACGTAAAGTATTCTAATTGTATAGATTAACTTTTATCTTCCAATAAAGGCTTGACATATTCGAATCTATTTTCTATTTATATCTACTTATCTATCTATCATCTATCTATTTATACTATAATAAAAGTACGAAACTTCTATCGAAATATCATTCGTCTTTTTACCTTTTAAAAATTAATTTCATATTAGACAAAATAATCATTTAATTAAAAAGTCCTGATATTTAGGACTTGAAAATTAATTAAGATCTTGGTCATAATAGGACTTTCAAATCAACCATAAATTTGCCGAGTATAAATTTTTGTAAATCACTCCCGCTAGAGAGATCATTATTTGTAATGGACTCTAATTGATAGTTCCTCTATGAAAACTTAAATAAAAAATTAATTGTGGTTATTACTTCTTACACGTGATTTTTTGCAACAATTGTCATTTAATAACATACACTTTTTTGCGAGAACAAAGTGCCATCAATGATAAACCGTAAGAATCTCTCTTTCGTGTATTTGTCATATGAATCTATATCTTGATCAAGTCAGTGATTTTATATGAAAGCCATTTAATTTTTACAACGCGGTTTTTGTTCTAGGTTGCAATACCTTTATTTTTTATATAGGGGGTGGAGGTAGTTTGGGAACTTGGAATTTTGTGTATTCACAATTAAATTCATGAATTGCTTGATTTGTTGATATTCCATATCGTAATACACATTACATCACTCCTACTTTTAGTATTTGTATGTGGTATTCTTTTAGATTGTATGTTATATCACAATATATTATGATATTTGAATCTTATAAAAGAAGATTTACACAGTTTTAGGTTGATTAGAATTCACAGATTTTAGGTTTGTGTTTTAGTTTCTCCTTTCTTTTTTCTCAAAGTTATTAAACCTACAGCCTGCAGAATGGTTTCGTTAAGATAACTTGGTTTGGTTGTTCAGTGGCTTTTTGACGCCTCTATGAATTAGATAATCAAACTTTAAATTGAGTTAGACAAATTAAAAAAGGTCGATTCCTGCCACATTAATTGCTCACATTCAAAACATGTAGGCGAGCATGTTTGACCAAGTTTTTGGGAAGTCAAAGATAAATATTTCTTTTTTAAATATACTTATTTTAGAGAGTTAAGGTATTTTGAGGTTCTTTCGAATAGTAGTAGAAGTTGAAAAAGTACATTTTCCGATAAGCATGGCCATAGTGCTTCTAAGCATGAATTTATCCCTAGAATTTACTTTGTCACTACATTTGTATTTTTAGCTAAAGTATTTTTTTTTATTTAAATGACCGTTGTATCTATCTCTACATCAATTGCTATTACACATAATTTATTTTTATTCAATATTCTATATATTTTTTAATCGACATACCCAAAATACACGTGCAATGCATGTACACTAAAACTAGTATAGTAAAAATAATAGCAAGTAATTTGCGATCACAAGTTAAAATTTATTGATAAAGTAAAAAATCTTATTTTCTTAAGTAACTTAAATCTTTAAATCCTTTTATCATATCTATGATAGAGGTAATACAAGAAGAGGTATTTGTTGAAATTGAGTGGACACGTTAGGATGTCATTTAGATTCGTATTTTTATGACGAAAAACTCCATTTTATGTGTTTGACCCGGTCAACTGTGATAAAGTCTTTTGGATGCGACTTGTCAACCTGGTTTGGGGTCAGGTGAGGAAGACAAATCATTGTCAAGGTCGAGATGGTTTAACAGAAGACGAGGATGAGGACGAGCATCCGCCTTAGGTACGAAGTGATGACTAGTTTTAGGATTTAAATTTCCTAGAAAATATTCTAAAGGATTTTTTTGTACTATCTAGGGTTTTGTAGCACATGTGCTCTTATAAATAGGAAGAGATGTTGTAACGATCTGACCTGTCGTTTTGAGATTTAAGCTCCATTCGGTGACATAACGTCTTGAACAACTTCACATTGTGTATATCGACCTGTGCGCATGGTTGGATTCAGTTACTAGATGATTCAGAGTCGAATTGGAAGAAGGATTTTAGTTTAAGAAGCTTAAGCGGTGAAATTTGACCGGAATTTAACTTTTTATGTAAATGACTCCGAAATAAGTTTTGGATAATGTCAACAGCTTTGTATGGTGATTTTGAGCTTAGGCGTGCATCTAGATTTGGACTTGGAGGTCCGTAGAGTAATTTGAGGCAATTCGGCGAAAGTTGGAAAATTTGAAGTTTGGAAAATGGAGTAGTTTGACCACATTGACTTTTTGGGATATCGGGGGTGAAATGCGATTCTGAGAGTTGTAACAGCTCTGTTATGTGAATTGGGACTTGTCTGCAAAATTTAGCGTCATTCCGGGTTGAATTGATAGGTTTCGACACGAGTTTAGAAGTTTAAAGAATTGAAAGTTCATAAGCTCGATTCATGGTGGGATTCATAGCTTTGTCGTGTTTTGATGTGATTTGAGACATCGAGCGGGTTCGTGTTAGAGTATGAAACTTGTTGGTATGCTTGGACGGGGTCCCGAGGGCCTCGGGTGTGTTTCGGACGAGTGGCGGATGAATTCCATGGTTTTGGGGAAGGCTGAGTTCTGGTGTAATCTCACTTGCGGACCTTGGGCGCAGGTGCGATGGAGGAGGCGCAGGTGCGGAGACATGGTCGCACGTGCGGTTCCTGGGGCACAGATTGTTGATACCCAATTTTTCCCTATATTATTTTCGAAATGCATATATAGCTTCAAAACAATGCATGACCATCAACTAATATTTTTCCATAATTTCTGCATTTTTAAAGGATTTTTAATTAATTTATTTCAGTAGCTCTATTATATAAATAATTACTAATTGCATCACAAATGGTTTATGATAATTTTATTGCTTAATTTTCATTATTTATATTTATACTAAGCTTTAATTATTTCATGAATAGCCATACTTACATCTTCAAGTAATAATTGCAATAACTTTGCAATAATAGCCTATACAAGAAAATGACCTTTTATATTTTTATAATATTAAGTAATTATCTTAAATTATTGTTATGCATCAATAGCATTTTTATTATTTGTTATCTATTTTAATAAATTATTTTATCAAGTTAATTGAGTATTTGACAAATAGCCTCTTTTTATTTTTGAAATTTTCGGACCTGGACCAAGTTACTACCTCAGCCCAATTAAACCAACCCATTAACCTATAACCCAATCCAATAACCCAATTCTTTATACTCGCCCAACCCCCATATTGAATCCTGGCCGTTGATCTCAGAGATCAACGATCCAGGATATTTCTTACCATTTTTAATTAACCCATAACCCTCAAACCCTACTCATTTCTAAAAAAACAGTCGCCCCTAAATCTCTTCCTCCTCCCTTATATCTCAGCCTCCCCTAACCCTAACTCGCCGTCACCTGAACCCCCTTCGATTCATGGTTCATTCCTTCGATTCTAGGCCTTATCTAGCCTCCTATCTCTACTGGGTGTTGGACTTCCATGTTATTTGACGGAATCTCAAAGAGATTCAAACAGACCTGGTTCGAGTCCCTCAGTCTCTTGGTGAATCCGTCTGTATTCACCCATTTTTTGTGAGTATTATCGTTTTTCGTGCTTTCATGGCTTCAAATCTCCGGTCTAAAACTCGATCTTTCTACCTCTGTTTATTTTTGTACAAACCTAATTATTTTTGGCCAAATAGGTTCAGATCTCTTTAGATCTGAAGTGTTTGGAGTTTGTTTAATGATTTTCCTTTAAGATTCTTTTGTTTTTTACCACTATTATCAACCGATTTCCTTTTTTCCGTAAAGCTAGGGTTTTGATTCTCAATAGGGTTTCTGTAAGTGTTTTTAAAAAAATGTTTAAATGCTCAACTCCGGCCTTTCTCCTTTACTGTTCGACTAATTTCTTTGCTTGAGTTTTATCTCTATGCTTTGATATGCTCAAGGTTTTCCATTATTCGATTATTTATCTCACTGCTCTTGCCCATTCACTTTGGCTCTGTTAAGTTAACTACTTAATTGATTTGCGTGCTTAATTTGGGTATGAAATTGTGCTTCTTTTCAAAATTGATATCGCTCATTATTTATTTATTCTTTTCTTATATGTGACTCATAATTGGTAGTGCCTCCCTTAATTACGCTCCTGGCCTAATTTCTGGGTATTGATTACCTGTAAGGGTCTTTAGATTTATTGCTTACCTTATTTAACTTCAATCCTGCTTGCTAACTGATTTCGTATGAGATTCCCCTAATTTAAGTGATATTTCCCCGGATTCTGTCTTATTAATTGATTGGTTTTAGCCTTAATTAACTGGTTGATTGATTTGCACACCTTATTTGTGAACTCTTGATTTTCCTACCTTATTTGTTTTAATCTGTTGAATGCTATATAAACCTTTCACCATTCTGATTTTAAACACACAGAAAACTCCTACACACACACCTACACGTACAAGCACACACTTTTACTTGCATACTTACACTCACACAACTTAAGTTCTTTGATTTGCTGCACTGGACTCTTGGGATTCCAATTGTCTTCACCTTCCTGTTTGCATCTCCTTAACTGGTGTGCCTCAATTTCTGTGATCATGTTCTACTTTATATGCCATATAGTCAGTTTATTATAGATCTCAACATGCTTTTATTTTGATATATGATTCCTGATGATCTCTTTCTCAACTACTACGCCTTAGTTCTTATTATCTTGTTTTGTTCCATGTAAGTTATATGAATAGTGTGTTTCAAACCTCGATATGTTTCTGTTTGCCATATAGTTCCTGTTTATTTCTCTCTCAACTAGCATGCTTTAATTCCTATCAACCTACTCTGTTCTGTGTGCTTACCTTAGCATGTTTCCATCTGATATGTGGTTTATGTTTACCTCTTTCTAGACTAATGTGCTTTGGTTCCCGTTCTATGTGTTTGTTTGTTTAGATACTTCAAACTTCAGCATGTTTCTGTTTAGTACATGCCTATATGGCCTCACCTAATGTTAATAAATGAACTGAGTAATCTTCAGCAATGTTGTTTGATTCAGCTATAAATTTTCCTATTCTGAACATGTTTAGATACTATAAATATGTGTAGCCAATCCTGTTGTTAGTTCAAAGTGTCCCTGCTCGTTGAAAATCACTTCAAATACCAGTATGAATGCTTAGTTTGAATAAGTGCTAATCTGTTTTAAAACTATGTGATTGCTTGTTGACCCAATTCTATTTGCAACCATGTGGTCTGAACCAGTTCACTTCTGAAAATCAAACTGCTTTTTCTAAAACTATCACCTACCCTTATATACTATTTTTAAACTTCTACTCTTAGTTATCTAGGGTCCTACCACCCCTAGTGTGAGCATTGCCTAGGGTCCATGAGACTCCTCCGAACTCTGACACACTGGGGCTGGTCTTCCAATCTTTTACAACTGTTTCTTTGAGAAAGGTTCTAGTGTGAGCATTTCCCGGGGTCCCTGAGGCCCTTGGGAACTTTGACACACCAGAAGCCCATTTTGTGTATTATGGATGGACTACTTGTGGACATCAAACTTGCTTGCTTGAAGGCCTGGCTTCCAGGTTAATGTTGGGCCTGCTAAGGCTCTCTATAGTGTAATGAATGACTTTGTGTAATTCATTCATATTGGTCTGTAACAGTGTAATAATCCTTGTAAAAACAGGTATGAGGTTATTAGTAAAAGTTGGGGAGGGATTGTTATATATCTTTGTCAGGTTCAGGTAGAAATCATGCCTATAGGTTGTTGCGATGATTCTTTATGTGAATACTATTAGAAATCATGCCCATAGGATCTTGTCTCACCGTTTGAAATCTGAAGTTTCATACTTTGCATTCTAGAAATCCTGTTTATATGTCGTTTATCAATTCTGCATCAAGAACCCATGTTTTATGTATATTTTCAAATCGTAATGTGCATTAGAGATCATGTATATAAGATCTTATTTTTGTGACTTAATACACTTGCCTGACAATTTGTTTAAAGTTTCTGCTCACATAGATGTCATGCCTACATGAGATATAAAATTCAATTTAAACATCATGCCTATAAGGTGAAATCAGTTTCCAAACGTAGAAAGCATGTCTATAGGAAACAAATAAATTAGTTTTAACACCTAGAACCCATGCCTATAGGAATTAAGTAATTCTGTAAAATAGAAATCATGCCTATAGGAATTAATTAATTCTGTAAATTAGAAATCATGCCTATAGGGATTAATTAATTCTGTAAATTAGAAATCATGCCTATAAGAGTTAACTAATTCTGTAAATTAGAAAGCATGTCGATAGGAAATAAACGAATTCGTTCTAACACTTAGAAATCATGCCTATAGGAGTTTATAGTTGTAGATACCATGCCTATAGGATTATGTTCTGGTTATCACTTAGGCAAAATTTTAGGAATTCTGGGGCTAAAAACAACTGTGATTTAGTACTGCCTGAAATTTTCCCAGATTTAGAGTTTTTAACAAAATCAGTAGGCAAACTGATAGGTACCACTGCTCGCTTCAATAAGGCTGTTATATATTCTATTTATGCTCATCTAGATATCCTGCCTATAGGATCTTAAAAGACTGTTTGTTTGAATAGCGTGCATTTGTTTTGTTTACTTGTGGAGGTTAACATGAGCCCCCTATTTGCTCTTTATGTGACAGTCCTACTTGAATTTTGTTTATCGCTTAGTTTTTTTATTTTAAGTAACATAGGTGAGTCTAGAAACACCTTAAATAGAGGTCCTAAATACCTCCAAGATCATAGGTAAGGGACGGGTAATGCACGCATAAGGCACGAGTTAGAAGCTGCTAGAACATTTAAGTAACAAATGAAAGATAGTAATTGGGTAGTAAAGGAGATGATGACCTGTGCGCTAATACTATGTGTAGCACCAACTTGGGAAAATTTACCAAGTATTGCATGGAAATGATCCTATAGGCTAAAAAACTTAGGACCCCCTTTAATCCCTATTTTAAGTAATAGTTGTCTAAATTGCTGTATTTTTCTTTAAAGACTAATTCACTTAATAAGTTCGTTCGGGACCTACCGTTGTGGACCTCGAGGGGTGCCTAACACCTTCCCCTCAAGGTAATTTTGATCCCTTACCCGATCTCTGGTGATGCAAACTAGTTTCATGAGTTAATTGCTCTAGGTGACCTAACGCACCTTAACCCGTTAGGTGGCGACTCTTCAAATCCCATATCCCATCCCAAAATGAAGGGAGTTGTCTCAAAAATGTCGAAACCTCGGACTCTTCGAAGAAAAAGGGGGGGCGACAACATGGCAACTCCGCTGGGGATTTCCCTTAAGCTCTTACCATAACAAACTTGCTTTTTGTGAATTAGTCTTTAGGCATGCTTTATTCTGTTAATACGTGCTCACCTTTTCCCTTTCCCCTTTTTGTGAATTTAATTGCCTATTATCAAGCATTTATGATTTTCTACAGAAACTAACTTGTTTCCTTGTTTTCCTTTCTTAAACGTCTTTCAATTACTAAATACCGCATTTATCATTTTTTAACGTGCAAATACATGAAAACATGCTTTTAACTGTTGCATAAATCATCCTCAACATCATATTCCACTCGTGCGTAATTACTCCTATAACAACACCCGATGAGTGTTTGCGCTCTTCCTATATATCACCCTTTAAATTCGGAAAGACTTATTTGCGGTAAAACTAGTTGATCAGTGGTGCAGTCGACGGTTCCATGCCTTTCCCTCTCAAGTTGTACGCTTGAGGGTACCGGTCTAGACCTCTATAGAAACCTTACTCTGATTTATTGTACATGCATCATGGTCAAAACCTAGCCAGGGTTAATATGTTGTCCATATAATAACCCTTTAGGAAAAGCCTTGTCCAAAGTCCACCGGGATTTCTATTATCCCAACGGATGCAACCACGATCTGTGCATTAATTTGGAGAAATAAGTGCCAATATGCTAATCACTGATGTATAAGTAGTCGAATCTGGAGGAGGAAATGGTCTAACCTTATTTGTTTTGCAGAAATGAGGCACGAAGTCCCCAGGTTCGGCATGGTCCAAAGAATATCTGATGAACCAAAGGGTCATATTATAAATTAAGACTTCATTCCAGTCTCATTAGCCCTTAAAAAGACTGATTTTAATTACCACAATTTGCGTGCCGCAGTCCAGGCGTGAAACCAGAAAGCTTTTATGTGAAAATATGAGAAATAGTAATTTTTGGAATTTAAAATTTGGTTTTAGTTGACTTTGTTTCAACATTTTTAGTAAACAGACCCGGATCTGTGTTCCGACGATCTCGGGAGGTCCGCAGTAAAATATGGGACTTGGGCGTATGCCCGAAATTGAATTCCGAGGTCCCTAGCCTTAGAAATCAATTTTTAAAGAAAATTGTTTTGCTGGATTTTCAATGAAATAAAGAAATGAATTAATGTTTGAAACTGTTGGTATCAGGCCCGTATTTTGGTTTCGAATCTCGATACAGGTTTATTTGATATTTAAGTCGGAGTTGATTTGACGTGATTCAGACGTCTGGTTGAAAAATAGTGAAAGTTAAGTGTTATTGAGAAAAATGATGAGTTTTGAGGTTAAATTCATAGTTTTAGATGTTATTTTTGTGATTTGATCGCACGAGCAAGTTTGTATGATGTTTTAGACTTGCGTGCATGTTTGGTTTAGAGCCCCGAGGGCTCGGGTGAATTTCGGGTAGGCTACGAGATGTTTTAAACTTAGAATTCTCTGTTGTTTTTGCTGTTCTGGTGCACAGTCGATTTGTTCTTCACGTTCGCATTGCTTCAATCGCGAACGCATAGACTAGAATTGCACTGGGTCATTTTTGTTCTATGCGAACACGTGGCCTTGGGCGCGAACACGAAGCACTGGGAGAAAACCCTTCGCGAACGCGACCAGGCCATCGCGAACGTGACTAGGCCATCACGAACGCGAAAAGTTAAGTGGGCCTAGAGAGGGGGACCTATTTTCCTCTACGCAAACGCGTCCAGGTCACAGCGAAAGCGAAGGACATTTGGGCCTGACCTTATGCGAACACGACAGGCCCATCCCAAATGCGATGAAGGCTTGTCCAGTCATATAAAAATCAAATTTTAAAACGGACAGAACCTCTTTCTTCATATTTTTCGAACTACAAAGATCTAGAGGCGATTTTTCTTCACACAAATTCATCCCCAAACTTTTTGTAAGTAATTCTAAACTCTTCTCTTTCAATTACCCAATGTATTACATCAATTTTCAATCAAAAATCAAGAATTTTCATGGTAGATAATTGGGGGTTTGGGTAGAATTTCGGAACTTTGTAAAAATAGAATTTTGACCTCGAATTGGGGTCGGATTTCGACACTAATTGCATATTCGGGTTCGGGGGTGAATGGGTAAACGGAATTTGGTCCGAACCCCGATTTGGACAAAGCATCCCGGGGTACCGACTTAAATTTTTTTTTTAGAAAACTTAGGAAAACAATGATTTTTCAGTAAAGTTAGTTCCTTTAGAATAAATTAATGATATTAAACTAATATGATTAGATTCGAGCGGGTTAGAGGCAAATTCGAAAGGAAAAGCGGAAATTGAGCAATGAGTGGCCTGCGAATTTGAGGTAAGTGCTTGGTTTAACCTTTACTTGAGCGAATAGGAAAACCCACTTAAATGTTATGTGAATTTGAATATGTGTGGTGTATTGGTGAGGTGACGAGTATCTATGCACCACTGAATTATGGTTGAACATGGACCCTTCCCCGTTTCCAATTATTTACTTATGGGCTTAAACTGTTTCATGATACATTGATGTTTATATGTCTATTTTGATTTGTTAACTTATTGTTAAGTATTGTTTCAAGTATTTTGGAAGTGCTGGCTATTCTCTTGGCTTTGTTATGTTACATAAGGATTGAGCTGGATGTCAGTGTTATGATATGTATATAATTTCCGGTTGTTTTCATTGTGAAATGATAATTGATGAAGTCTAAGAGTTTTACAACTTCTATTTACAATTGTTGATACAAAAATAATGTGAAAGGCTTGGCCTGAATTGTGAAAGTTTTCGTAAATAAACTGATATGATATGTCTGGTGGGAGCGGGTTGCACGCCGCAACAAGGAGTGATAAGGGTGGACAGGTGGGATCATGTTGCATGCCGCAACAGGAGAAATAAGGGTGATATATATATATATATATATATATATATATATATATATATATATATATATATATATATATAGGGAGGAGCAATAAGGGTGGACATACGGGAGCGAGTTGAGCGCCGCAACAAGGAGCGATAAGGGAGAATATTTATGTTTTACTGATTTTCAAAAATAAGGATTTGGAAAACTCCGATTTTATTAAAGAGGTTTTCATACTCTGATTTTTACTGTGATTTAAATTGAAACTTGGAAATTTTGAGGAGTTGATTATAGCTAAGATCTGAAAAGAATTATCCGAATTGTTTTTATTTACTGTTGCAAGTTATTGGTTATTTAGTGTTATTACTATTTCCTTCTTGCTTTATTATATATTATTCACAGGTTATATTGTTAATGCCTCGCCGTAGCCTCGTCACTACTTCGTCGAGGTTAGGCTCGACACTTATTCAGTATATGGGGTCGGTTGTACTGATACTACACTCTGCACTCTTTTGTGCAGATCCAGGTACCAACCAGAGTTAGGAGATTTTAGTAGTTGCGCATTTTCATTGGAGACAAGAGGTAGATCTGCTGGCGTTCGCAGATACCTGGAGTCTTCTCTACACTATTTAGTTTCTGTTTTATTTCATTCGAAACAAACATATATACTTCTTTCAGCCCATTATTTTTAGTATTCTTTGTAGTTCGTGAATTGTGACACCAGACCCTACGTAGGCTTATGGTTATGTATATTTAGTTTGAGGTTCAGCTTATTTATTCAGTTATTATTATTATTCATGGAGTTACTTATTGGAAAGTATTAGATTCCCTATTTATTTTTGAATTGTTCTATTATGTTTGAGTAAACTTTTAAAAGAAAAGGTTAGTTCAGTTCTAACATTGGCTTGCCTAGCAAGTACGGTGTTAGGCGCCATCACGATCCCGTGGGTGTGGAATTTGGGTCGTGACAAGTTGGTATCAGAGCACTAGGTTGCATGGGTCTCACAGTTCACGAACAAGCTTGATAGAGTCTGAAGGATCGGTACAGAGACGTCTGTACTTATCTCTCAGAGGCTACGAAGTTAGGAACAAACTCAGTTTTTATTTCTACTCTGTCATGTGATTCTTGGTATCTCAAATACTGATTGAACTCTTCTACTCTCTCGCAGATGGCGAGAACACGTGCTTCTTCTTCTGCTGACCAACAATCCCATCTTCCAGCAGTGACAACTCCTATTAGGGGCAGAGGCCGAGGCAGGGACATGACTTAGCTCGTTGCTCATACTGCAGCCTCAGCTGCGGAGCCCCAGATTGAGATTGATAGGTAGGGCTCCAGCTCAGACAGTTCCAACTGGACCAACTCAGGTCCCAGAGGGGTTTATTGCTACCCCGGTACTTCAAGATGCTTTGGTCCGTTTAGTGGGCCTTATGGAGAGTGTAGCCCAGACTGGTGCACTCCCTGTTGCAACAGCCGTATCTCAGGCTGGAGGAGGGATCCAGACTCCTGTTACCCACACTCCTGGTTAGACTACTCCTCAGATCCAGACCCCAACAGCCAACCCAGTTGGGGTAGTTCAGACAGTTGCTGCAGCCCCGATATCTGAGGGGGCAACTATGACTTCCGATGCTTTGTGCAGATTGGACAGGTTCATCAAGCTTTTCCCTGTTCACTTCAGTGGTGCTACTTTAGAGGATCCTCAAGAATATCTGGACAGATGTCATGAGGTTCTTCATAATATGGGTATTTTGGAGACCAATGGGGTTGACTTCACCGCGTTTCAGATGACTGGTTCCCCAAAGAAATGGTGGAGGGATTATTTGTTGACTAGACCAGCTGGGTCACCTGCTCTGACTTGGGATCAGTTTTCTCACCTTTTTTTGGAGAAATATTTGCCTATCACTACCAGAGAAGAGAAGCGTCATCAGTTTGAGCGTCTTCAGCAGGGAAGCATAACAGTTACCCAGTATGAGAATCATTTTGTGGATTTGGCTCGGCATGCTATTCTTTCATTGCCCACAGAGAGGGAGAGGGTTAGGAGATTTAGTGAGGGCCTTTTCCAGCCCATCAGGTTACAGATGGCTAAGGAGACATGGACTGATATTTCATTTCAGGATGCGGCCAATGTGTCCAGGAGAGTTGAGACGGTTCTCGGGATGGGAGGTCAGGGGTCACACAAGATCCCTCTCCATTCTGGTAGATTCAGCAGTGCCTCCTCTGGAGGCGGAGATACTCATGATAGAGGCCATTCTTCCAGGCCATTTAATTCAGCATTTCAGACGTCCCATGGTGCCTCAGGTGGTCGTGGCTCTTACTTGCCTTATTCTGATCAGTTAGCTCCTATCAGAGCACCTCCTCTTCAGAGTTATTATCGTGGTCAACCGGTTCGTCAGGGTCCGCCTCAGTATCAGGATGGGTGTGATTAGTGTGGTGAGTATAGGCACATTCAGAGATCTTGTCCGAAATTTTTGGGTAATCAGCCTTAGTACCAGAATTCTTGTGCTATAGTTCCGGCACCAGCTGCAGCACTACCTGCCCAGCCAGCTAGGGGTAGGGGTTAGGTAGTCAGAGGTAGAGGTCAGAATGTTAGAGGTGGAAGCCAGCCCGCTAGAGGTGGTGGCCAGCCCGTTATAGGTGGAGGACCACCTGTCAGGGGTCCCCCCGGTGATGTAGGGGTGGTGGGGCCCAACCCCGATTATATGCATTTCCAGCCAGACCTGAGGCGGAGTCCTCCGATGCATTTATCATAGGTACCATTTCAGTTTATAATAAAGATGCTTCAGTTTTTTTTGATCCGGGGTCTACTTATTCTTTTGTGTCATCCTATTTTGCCTCGTATTTGGTTGTGCCCCGCGATTCTTTTAGTGTCCTTGTTTATGTGTCTACACCGGTGAGGGATGCTATTATTGTAGATTGTGTATATCGTATGTGCGTAGTCATTATTGAGGGTCTTGAAACTAGTGTAGACCTTTTGCTTCTTGACATGGTCGATTTTGATGTCATATTGGGCGTGGATTAGTTGTCACCTTATTATGCCATCTTGGACTGTCATGCCAAGACAGTTACTTTAGCTTTGCCAGGATTGCCTCGGTTAGAATAGAAAGGGACTCCTAGTCATTCTCCCAGCAGAGTGATCTCTTATGCCAAGGCTCGCCGCATGGTTGAGAAAGGATGTTTGGCTTATTTGGATCATATCCGTGATTCTGATGCCGAGGTTTCTTCAATAGGGTTAGTGCCTATTGTTCGGGAGTTTCCCGAAGTGTTTTCTGCAGACCTGCGGGGGATGCCACCCGACAGGGATATCGATTTTTGTATTGATGTTGCTCTGGGCACTCAGCCCATTTCTATTCCTCCATACCGGATGGCCCCACCAGAGTTGAAAGAATTGAAAGAACAGTTGCAAGATCTGCTTGATAAAGGTTTCGTCAGGCCTAGTGTCTCGCCCTGGGGTGCACCGGTTTTGTTTGTAAAGAAGAAGGATGGATCGATGAGAATGTGTATAGATTACCGGCAGTTGAATAAAGTTACTATCAAAAATAAGTATCCATTGCGTAGAATTGATGATTTATTTGATCAGCTTCAAGGTGACAGTGTGTTTTCGAAAATTGATCTGTTATCGGGCTACCATCAGTTGAAGATTAGGGCGTTCGATGTTCCTAAAACAGCCTTTCAGACAAGGTATGGGCACTATGACTTTTTGGTGATGTCTTTTGGCTTGACTAATGCCCCAGCAGCCTTCATGGATTTGATGAATCGAGTTTTCAAGCCTTATCTGGATTCCTTCGTAATTGTGTTCATTGATGATATTCTTATATACTCCCGCAGTCGGGAGGAGCATGAACAACACCTCCGTATAGCACTCCAGACTTTGAGGGATAATCAGTTGTATGAAAATTTTCAAAGTGTGAATTCTGGTTAGATTCAGTAGCTTTCTTGGGTCACGTTGTATCCGCAGAGGGTATTCAGGTAGATTTTAAGAAGATAGAGGCAGTCAAGAACTGTCCTAGACCCACTTTAGTCATAGAAATCATGAGCTTCTTGGGTTTGGCGGGATACTACCATTATTTAGTGGAGGGGTTCTCGTCTATAACACCCCCGATAATGAGATTGACTCAGAAGGGTGCTCCATTTAAATGGTCGGATGAGTATGAGGCGAGCTTCCAGAAGCTCAAGACAGCCTTGACTTCAGCACTGTATTGGCGTTACTCTCAGGTTCAGGATCTTTCACGATATATTGTGATGCCTCCCGTGTTGGGTTGGAAGAGGTATTGATGTAAGAGGGCAGTGTGATAGCATATGCGTCTCGGCAGTTAAAGGTTCACGAGAAGAATTATCCTGTCCATGACTTAGAGTTGACAGCCATTGTTCATGCGTTGAAAATATGAAGGCACTATCTTTATGGTGTGCCATGTGAGGTTTACACGGATCATCATACCCTCCAATACTTGTTCAAGCAAAAGGATCTTAATTTGAGATAAAGGAGATGGTTAGAGCTATTGAAATATTATGACATCATTATATTGTATCATCCGAGAAAGGCCAATGTGTTGGCTGATGCATTGAGTAGGAAAGCAGTAAGTATGGGCAACCTTGCATGTATTCCAGTCGGTGAGAGACTGTTAGCTTCAAACGTTCAGACGTTGGCTTATTAGTTTGTGAGGTTTTATATTTCGCCCATCCATGTTCTAGCTTGTACAGTAGCTCGGTCTTCCTTATTCGAGCGTATCAGAGATCGGCTTGATGATGGCCCGCACTTGATGGTCCTTAGAGACACCGTTCGTCACAGTGGTGCCAAGAAGGTTACAGTTGGATATGATGGTATTTTGAGGATGCACGGTCGTATATGTGTGCCTACTGCTGATGGCCTTCATGAGTTGATTCTTGAAGAAGATCACAGTTCTAAGTATTCTATTCACCCGGGTGCTGCCAAGATGTACCAAGAACCTGTGGCAACACTACTGGTGGCGAAGGATGAAAAAGGATATTGTTGCTTATGTGGCTCGTTGTTTGAATTTCCAACAGGTGAAATATGAGCATTAGAGACCCGGTGGTTTACTTCAGTAGATAGAGATTCCTGAGTGGAAGTGGGAGCGTATCACTATGGACTTCGTTGTTGGACTCCCACGGACTTAGAGGAAGTTCGACGCCGTTTGGATTATTGTGGATAGGTTGACTAAATCAGCACATTTTATTCCAGTGGCAAGTACTTACACTTGAGAGCGGTTGGCAGAGATATATGTTCGAGATATTGTTCGCCTTCACGGTGTGCCCGTGTCTGTCATTTCTAATTGAGGTACGCAGTTTATCTCGCACTTTTGGAGGGCAGTTCAACGAGAGTTGGGTACCCGAGTTGAGTTGAGCACAACATTTCATCCTTAGACGGACGGGTAGTTCGAGCGTACTATTCAGATTCTAGAGGATATGCTCCGCGCTTGTGTTATTGACTTTGGAGGTTCTTGGGATCAATTTTTACCGTTAGCGGAGTTTTCCTACAATAATCGTTATCAGTCGAGCATTCAGATGGCTCCCTATGAGGCATTATATGGTAGACGGTGTAGATCGCCAGTGGGATGGTTTGAGCCGGGAGAGGCTCAGTTATTGGGTACAGACTTAGTTCAAGAGGCCTTAGATAAGTTCAAGATTATACAGGATCGACTTCGTTCAGCTCCGTATAGGCAAAAGATTTACGCTGATCGTAAGGTTCGGGATGTGGAATTCATGGTTAGAGAGAGTGTATTACTTCCGGTATCGCCCATGAAGGGTGTCATGAGATTTGGGAAGAAGGGCAAATTGTGCCCAAGGTATATCAGACCATTTGAGATTCTTGATAGAGTGGGGGAGGTAGCTTATAGACTTGTGTTGCCTCCAGGGTTATCCTCCGTTCATCCAGTATTTCATGTATCTATGCCTCAAAAATATCATGGTGACCCGTCCCACATGTTAGATTTCAGCTCTGTCCAATAGGACAAAGATTTGACTTATGAGGAGGAATCGGTAGCCATTTTAGACCGGAAAGTTCGTCAGTTGAGGTCAAAGAGTTATCCTTCAGTTCGAGTGTAGTGGAGGGGTCAGCCTGTTGAGGCAGCTACTTGGGAGCCCGAGTCGGACATGTAGAGTAGATATCCCCACTTGTTTTCAAGTTCAGATAATTTTCTATGTCCGCTCGAGGACGAACGTTTATTTTAGAGGTGGAGATTGTGATGACCCAAAGGGTCATATTATAAATTAGGACTTCATTCCAGGATCATTAGCCTTAATAGACTAATTTTAATTACCTTGATTTGCATGCGCAGTCCGGGCGTGAAACCAGAAAGCTTTTATGTGAAATAATAATTTTTGGAATTTAAAATTTAGTTTTAGTTGAGTTTGTTCAAAATTTTTAGTAAACGGACTCGAATCTGTGTTCCGACGATCCATGGAGGTCCGCAGTAAAATATAGGACTTGGTCGTATGCCCGAAATTGAATTCTGAGGTCCCTAGCCTTAGAAATCAATTTTTAAATAAAATTGTTTTCTGGATTTTCAATGAAACAAAGAAATGAATTATTTTTTAAGCCGTTGGTATCGGTCCCGTATTTTGGTTCCAGAGCACGATACAGTTTTTTATGAAATTTAAGTCCTATTTGTGAAATTTGGCAAGAATCAGAGTTGATTTGACGTGATTAGGACGTCCAGTTGAAAAATAGTGAAAGTAAAGTGTTCTTGAGAAAAATGATGAGTTTTGAGGTTAAATTCATTAGTTTTAGATGTTGTTTTCGTGATTTCATCGCACGAACAAGTACGTATGATATTTTTAGACTTGCGTGCATGTTTGGTTTAGAGTCCCGAGGGCTCGGGTGAGTTTCAGGTAGGCTACACGATATTTTAAACTTAGAATTCTCTGCGTGGCCTTGGACTCGAACACGAAGCACTGGGGGGAAACCCTTCTCGAATGCGACCAGGCCATCACAAACGCGAATAGTTAAGTGGGCCTCGGGAGGGGGACCTGTTTTCCTCTTCGCAAACGCGGGCTTGACCCTACGCGAACGCGACAAGCCCATCGCGAACGCGGTGAAGGCCTGTCCAGTCATATAATTATCATATTTTAAAACACGCAGAACCTCTTTCTTCATATTTTTCGAACTACAAAGACCTAGAGGCGATTTTCTTCTCAAAAATTCATCCCCAAAGTGTTGGTAAACAATTCTAATCTCTTCTCTTTCAAGTACCCAATATTTTTCATCACTTTTCAATCAAAAATCAAGAATTTTCATGGTAGAAATTAGGGTTTGGGCAAAATTGGGGAATTTTGTAAAATAGAATTTTGACCTCGAATTGGGGTCGGATTTCGAAACTTATTACATATTCCGGCTCGGGGGTAAATGGGTAAACAAAATTTAATCTAAACCCCGAGTTTGGACCAAGCGGGCTTGGGGTCGGGTTTTAATTTTTTTTTGAGAAAACTTAGGAAAACAATTATTTTTCAGTAAAGTTAGTTCCTTTAGCATAAATTAATGATATTAAACTAATTATTATTAGATTCGAGCGGGTTAGAGGCAAATTCGAAAGGAAAAGCGGTAATTGAGCAGTGAGTGGCTTGCGAATTTGAGGTAAATGCTTGATTTAACCTTAACTTGAGGGAATAGGAAACCCCACTTAATGTTATGCGAATTTGTATGTGTGTGGTGTATAGGTGAGGTGACGAGTATCTATGCACCACTAAATAATGGTTTAACATGGTCCCTTCCCCGTTTCCAATTATTTGCTTCTGGGCTTAAACTGTTTCATGATCATTGATGTTTATTTGTCTATTTGGATTCGTTAACTTATTGTTAAGTATTGTTTCAAGTATTTTGCAAGTGTTGGTTGTTCTCTTGGATTTGTTATGTTACATAAGGATTGAGCTGGATGTTTGTGTTATGATATGTATATAATTTCCGGTTGGTTTCGTTGTGAAATGATAATTGATGAAGTTTATGAGTTTTACAGCTTCTGTTTACAATTGTTGATACAAAAATGTTGTGAAAGGCTTAGCTTGAATTGGTAAAGTTTTCGTAAATAAACTTATATGATATGTCTGGTGGGAGCGTGTTGCACACCGTAACAAGGAGTGATAAGGGTGGATAGGTGGGATCGGGTTGCACACCGCAACAGGAGAAATAAGGGTGATATATATATAGGGAGGAGCAATAAGGGTGGACAGGTGGGAGTGGGTTGCGCGCCGCAACAAGTAGCGATAAAGGAGAATATTTATGTTTTACTGATTTTCTAAAATAAGGATTTGGAGAACTCCATTTTTATTAAAGAGGTTTTCATACTCTGATTTTTATTTTGATTTAAATTGAAACTTGGAAATTTTGAGGAATTGATTATAGCTGAGATCTGAAAAGAATTATCCGAATTATTTTTATTTACTGTTTCAAGTTATTGGTTATTTAGTATTATTATTATTTCCTTCTTGCTTTATTATATTGTTCACAGGTTATAATATTAATGCTCCGTCGTAGCCTCGTCACTACTTCTTCGAGTTTAGACTCGGCACTTACTCAGTACATGGGGTCGCTTGTACTGATTCTGCACTCTATACTCTTTTGTGCAGATCCAGGTATCGGCCAGAGTTAGGAGATTTTAGTAGCTACACATTTTCATTGGAAACAAGAGGTAGATTTTCAGGCGTTCGCAGGCTCCTGGAGTCTTCTCTACACTATTTAGTTGTTTTATTTCATTCGAAACAGACATTTATACTTTTTTCAGCCCATTATTTTTAGTATTCTTAGTAGTTTGTGAATTGTGACACTAGACTCTAGGTAGGCTTATGGTTATATATATATTTAGTTCGAGGTTCAGCTTACTTATTCGGTTATTATTATTATTTATGGAGTTACTTATTGGAAAGTATTAGATTTCGTATTTATTTTGAATTGTTCTATTATGTTTGAGTAAACTTTTAAAAGAAAAGGTTAATTCAATTCTAACATTGGCTTGCCTAGAAAGTATGGTGTTAGGCGCCATCACGATCCCTTGGGTGGAGAATTTGGTCGTGACAGAATACCTCCATTATTGCTAGATTGGTGGGAGGAACTTTCGCCAAGTGACAAGGACCATATAAAAGGGTCCTCGGAAACTTACAGTCTTTACTGGATCCAACCAAATAATATCTTTATCAAAGCAGCCACTATGTTCTGGGACAAATAAAGGTCCGTGTTCTGTTTTGGCAACATAGAAATGACTCCTCTCTTGGAGGAGATAGGGGGATTCGCTAGATTACCTTGGGACAGTCCAGGTTTATTGTTTGGCGGAAAACCATGCCGTTGAGGGGTTCCTGAAAATGATGGGTTTGAAAAAGAACGATCATTTGGAGTGGCTGAAAGAGTCCTACATACCCTTTGACTACTTCTATGAACGATATGGTCATAGCAAATCCTATCGTATCTTCCATGATGAATTCTCTATCACTTCCTTGGGTCATATTCACCGCAGGGTTTTTGTGTTTGTTGTTTGCTTCCTGGGTATGATAGTATTTCCATGCAAAGGAGATAGGATTCACACTAGACTGTCTATGGTAGCCAAAACCTTAATGGAGGGGATCGGGGGGAAAAATATACCATTGTCCCTATGATCATAGATAATATCTACCGAGCCTTGGACCGCTGCCAGAAGGGGTTCAAGCACTTTGAGGGTTGTAATCTGCTACTACAGGTTTGGTTATTGGAGCATCTCCAAAGAGGTCAATATAGTCAAGAGTTTCCACGAAGGGCGTGGAATGATCATATAGCCTTCCATCACCCTAAGAGAATGACTTACATCCCAGACAGGTTTGCTCAACCGGAAATGCTACAGAATGGGCGCAATTTTTTGACAATTTGATTGAGGACCAGGTTCAATGGATGTTCGAATGGTTCCCTACTAGTGAGTTCATCATCAGATCTAGGGATGCTCCGCACCTAGTGTTGATCGAGTTAAGGGGCATATACCCTTATGTTCCTATCAGGGTTATGAGACAGGCAAGCAGGAAGCAAGTCATACTGCGGAGTTTCTAAAATGAGTCATTACATGGTAGATTTTCAGGATGACGACATCCCATAAAAGTATGAAGCTCATCATAAGTGGCATCTAAAGGTTATTGTAGAAAGGGACACCATCGATCCAGACAGGTACCACGCATGACATGTACGCTTTTACCTATCATGGATGGAAAATTGCATAGCAGGGGTAGTTGACCCGGGAATCGGTCGGGGGAACAGGGCCATAGACGAAGTTGCTGAAGCCGAAGTGAAATACAATAAACCGGGCAAAAGGTTTCATGAGTCCGAGCAAGCATCCAGAGCAACACAAGACTGATATGGAACTGATCAATGAATGGAGGGAAAGGTCTATCAAATCTAATAAAAGGCTGGAATATTTGGTGCAGGGTATGATGGAGCTAGAGGGGAAGACGAGGAAAAGAGTCGCCGACTTCCAGAATGCTGAGGGAAGCGAAGGAGGACATCTAGCGAGGGTGTACCTGCTGTTGGTTATGCACGAACTGGGGAACCCGATCGATGGATCCAAGAAGATCAAGCATGGGAAAGGTCCTTCTAGGACCAAGTAGATTAGATTTACCTGCTTTTTCAAATGTAATAAGGCCAAATGCCATTAATGACTTATCTTATTTAGTGTCGTTTTAGATTTATCTACTTTTACATTAATGAAATTAGGCAATTATTGGCACTGAAATTCTCAAAATCAACTTATCGCTAGGCCTACCTCGGGCACAACGAGGCTCCCAAACTAGAACGCGAATTTACATTCCCGCACTATGTGTTTAGATACTGCAAATACTCTTTTTGGAACCCTTACTGACTTGGTTACCTTTTATTTTTCTTTCCTTTTTTGATTTTTCCCACTCCCCAAGTGTCACGACCCCAGTTCGCCCTCCGTAAACATGTCGTGATGGCACCTAGTCTCTATAACTAGGTAAGCTTAGTAATGCGGAATATCAACATAACTTGCAAAATAATTAAGTAAAAGAAAAACTGAACAATCTAAAAGAAGGACTGCATATAAATGCCACTTGGCATATACAACCCAAAATAATACGGAAGTCTACAATATCACCCCAAAACCCGGAAACTCACGGGAAACACAGGCTAATAGAATATAATACACTGCTCTAACTCCAAAATGTCTATATACAACTGTAAGGAAGGAATAAACTTTTCACAAAAGTTGGAATAAGATAGAGACTCCTGGTTTGCGGACGCGGCAGATGTACCTCGAAGTCTCTGTTGTATCTTTCAACCTCGGGGATAGTGCGCCTAAGTGGATGTACCTCGATCTGCACATGGAAAACATGCGCAGGAAAGGGCACGAGTACACCACAGCGGTACTCAGGAAGTGCCAAGCTTAACCTCGGTCGGGTAGTAACGAGGAAGGTCAGGGCCCTACTGAGGTTAAACAATATAATAGG
>ML363361.1:0-49930 GCA_005239505.1 Nicotiana paniculata | reverse complement strand
CCCCCTAAAACTCTTCCTCTTCCTCGCTACTCCCTCAAAACCTCATTCACCCTCCCCAAAGAAATAACCACAGCCCCAATCTTCCCAAGGTTCAAGATAATCCCCCACCACTCTTATTCAATTCTCACACTCTTCTCCCACCCCAGGTAAGATTTTCTTTTTCCCTATTTTCGTTAGTTTTTCTTTTGAATTCTTGTTTAGGTAGTAATTTTTCTTATTTTTTTTAGAAGTAATTTGTAGTGTATACATATATGCTTGTGGGTGGTGGCATCTATGTAGTTGTAACTCTTAACGTAGTTGGGTGAATTTGGTGCAATTGTGGTGGAAATTGGGTTATAACATGGTTCATTGGGGGCTTCGGTGAAAGATGCCCACAACGTGTTTGTTAAAATGCCACAATGAGTGTCAATGATAATTGTCACCAATTGTAAGGGTGAAGTCGGAGTAACCAAAGTTGGGTCACCACGTTTGTACTATGCTAATGATGTTCCTTATTTTAGGTAATATGGCACCCCCCCAGAAAGCGCTAAGCCACCAGTCCTTCCTCCAACGAACAAGTGGAATCATATAGAGCACTAGCGTCAACTGATGCTCGTTCTTATGATAGAAACAAGTTCGTCTCTGCTGAAGCTCAGCACAATTTGTTGATAAGTAATCAAAGAATCCAATACCAGAACGGGGCATGGACATAGCGTCCCTCCAGCATGACTGTCCAAACATTTACAATGAGCTGCTCCGGCGTAGGTTGGATGTTTTCTTTGAAGAGACGGAAGAAGCCAATGCGTTGGTGGTGAGAGAATTTTATACAAACATTTTGGAGCATAGGAATGATGTGGTCACCGTGCGAATAAGGCTTGTTGACGCCTTTGTGGAAGCTATTACGAGAGCCTACAGGCTGCTAGGTCCCGTGGCGGAGATGGAAGACTTCTATGAGGCGTATGGTAGACGCTACACTCAGTGGGAGACGTTCTTTCCAACTATTTGTGAACCTGGCAAAGAGATTGTGTGGATGCAATACGGGGAGAAATTCAAGTCGTCGGCACTAAACTTTGAAGGGAAGTGCTAGTTATATCTCATCAACAACCGCTTGATCCCGTCCCACAACACCAAAGAAGTGAATGCTCCTCTTGCTTGTTTGATCTGGTGTTTCATGAATGGCCACGACTTTGACGTGGAAAAGCTCATTCAAAAGGAGATGTTCACTCGCTGTCCCATCAAGAGGTATGGCTTCTTCTTCCCTTCCCTACTAGATTATGTTGTGCAGCTCAGGTGACGAAAGATTTGAGGGTAGATGGCAAAGTGCCGCAAAAGGCCGCCTTTCGAGCAGAAAAGGTAACTACTGGGAATGATCCTGTGGCGGCTGGTGGTGCTAATAGGGAGGATGCCCCTGAGGAGGAGGAGAAGGAGGATCAGGTAGAAGTGGGAGATGAGTTTCCCGCTCATGAGCATGTTGCCGACGTAGCCGGACCGCCTAGGGTCAGTCAGAGTCAGAGGTTGGACAATCTGGAGCAAGAGCTGGCAGGGTTGCATACCTCGGTCGCTGACTTAGGAACGCGTGTTGATGCGGTGGCTACCCATTAGGTTAAATCAGAGAAGAAAATCATGGGCTGACTGCGAGCTCTAAGTCGTGTATGTCATCTGGACCCGAGGATGGTCTCCAATCAAGATTGATCAATCAGGGAAGTTCCTTTACCTCACATTGATTTATTTTGAATGCCATGAGGACATGTCTTCCTTTTAAGTGTGGGGTGAGGGTTACTTCATTGTATTTGTATATATGTAGGAATGTAATTGTTATATGTTTCCTTTTGTTTTCTTTCGGTTTTTTTTTTGTTTTGTTTTGAGTAGCAGTTTAATTATATGAGTCGAATTGTCCCGATGACGGATCTCATTTGAAGGGGTTCTTGAGGGTCTAAGTCGACCATTAAGAAAAATATAAATATGTTGGACTCTTCCTAACGACAGATCTCCTAGACAGTTTTCTTGAGGGAAGTAAGTCTAAAGAAAATACCAAAAAGATTTTCTGCTCTAGGTATTGTAGTAACTCCCCCTTGGTTTTTCTTTGGGCCGCGGTTCTTTTCCAAGGGTTTTTCTTGAACCGGATGTAGTTAGTTTTTGTTTATTGTGTTTTTAGTTTTTAGCTGGTACATATGGGCTATGAGCTGAGATACGAAGAGAATCTCTTAGCGTTGTTACATCTGAACACAGTAGACACTAGAGTGTGACTCTTAGTCTCAGTTGTTGATTCTTGTTAGAGTGCCTTAAATTGTATGTTTGTAACTGACTTGAGTACTCAAACGAGAGTGTTATGATTTTCCAATCTGGAGTGAGTCATGTGCCATATGTGTGTGAGTTTTATTGTATTCTATGCTCTGCATTTGATGCCTAGAACTTGCCCTGTATGTTTGCAAAGAGAAATAGTACCTTTATTCAGTCTTAAAAATGATATAGTCATTTCTTTGTTAAGCCAGATATATAAAGTATACCCACCTAAATGTGATATATCGTAGTAACTACGTTGAGCCTATAAGCATGTTCTTTGGCAACCACATTACAAGCCTTACCCAATTGTTTGAATGGTCCATCTATTTGAACCCTTTACCTCCCATGAGTACTTAAGTTGTAATGAAATATGTAAAAGTTAAAGTGTGGGGTGGTTAGTTTGGCTTTTGAGTGGAACCAACGAAATAGGGAGAAAGGTGCAGTGTTTTGAGAAAGAAAATAAAATGATAAGCGCCACTTAAATGAAAAAAAAAAGAGAAACGAATAAATAAATGAAGTCCTTGATAAGTGGTTACTTGATACAACTATACCTAAAGCAGTTTGGGGCATTATAAATAGAAGTGTGGTAGAATGTCTAGTCTGACATAGTACGGTGCTGAAAGAGAAAGTAATTATATTTAAGTGCTAGGGAGGTTACTCACTATATCCAAATATATCCTACCCATCCCTTAGCCTACATTACAACCAAATGAAGTCCTAATTTATCTTAGACTGAATGAGCTTGATTAGTAGAGTGGTGCACTACGTGCAAGCCTATGGTGCATCTTTGTGGCATATGAATGTTCTTTCTGAGAGTGAGTGAATTTTGTCTATCTAAGTTCCTAATTGTTCTTAATGTTATTACTTGTGGAACTACTCTCTTGTGTGATGTGAGGGCACTTGATTCATGAAGGAAATATAAGTCTTGATCTCTGTATGGAGTAAGTTGAGTAACTATGAATATTGCACAGCACGTGAGAGTCAAGTCTTGAGGCAAAGATGTTACACTACTAGGCGCAACTTTTCTGATATGTTCTTGGTGTGACACATTGAGGGGGTGCTTAGTGAAGGAACCTCTACAGAGTATGGTGGATTTCTCGGGGACAAGCAATGACTTAAGTGAGGGGTGTTGATAATAGGCTAGATTCATGTAGTTTAGCAATCATTTATGCCCTAACTTTACTATGCTTCACTGTTCTAGGAAGGTTAAATGATGGAAAAATGGCTCTAATTGTGAATTTTATGTTTGCAGGAGCAAGTCGTGATTATGAGGACATAGGATAGTGTTTGGAGCAAAATTAAAGCAAGGAAAACCCCTCGGAGTTGAGTGCGTGTGAAAGAAGTAAGAAAAGAACAAATAAATAGCTGATCCACTCTAGCGTGGGCCAAGCGCGGCCACGCTAGAGCAAAAGAACCTGGGCAGTGTTGAAGTCGATTAGCGTGGCCCAAGCACGGTCTTAGCGCGGCCACGCTAGTCCAGGAAGCAGCGACAATGTAAAACGCAATTAGCAAGGCCGCGCTAGTCACTCTGAAACGCGGTAATTTTAGGGGTAAATTTGGAAGTTTGGGGAAAATTCCACTTAACTTATAAGAGATCCAACTTGCCCAAAAAGAGGATATCAAGGTTTTTATAGTTTTGTTCAAGGAAAGAAGAGGCAAGGAGGAAAATTCAGAATCGAGTTCTACCTTTCTTCCTTTTCTTTTTATCATTCATGATGAATTTTGATGTTGTTATTATGAAAACAATTATGAGTAGCTAAATTATTTAGTCTAAGATTTTGATGGAACCTCTTTAAGGATGAACTTCTTGTTGTGTTAATATAGTTTTCCCAGTTTAATCTCTACTTGTTCAACTACGTTTCTGTTGTAGTTAATTGATAGGATCCTCAATTAGCTGTGCCTATTTAATATGTATTACTCGAGAGGGAGTGCATATTTAGGTAGTTGTAGAACAACACCACTCCCAAAGTATATGAGGAATCAATAATTGAGGGTTTAAAGGTAGGATTAGGGATAACAAAACCTTGGGTACGATCTAAGTGAGCTGTAATAAAAGCCAGCTAGCATAACTCGGGAGAGTGCCTCTAGTAAATTGTCGTAATTACGCGGGAGAGACTTACGGTAGTAAAAGTGCTCATAATCAATAGAGAAGATTAGGCAAATCTATATGACACATAACAGGAAGGGATTTCATCAATAGGGGAAATCACAACCTTCGATCCTTCTCTTATTTGTTTACAACTCAGTCATAGTTAGCTCTTAGTTTAATTAATTTTATTCATTCATAGTTAGTATAAATATCACCAATTGTTATTCAAAACATCTGGGAAGTTGATTACGGAGAATTCAATGAGTCTGACAAAAGTAATTGATAGGTTAATTTCCTGTGGGATTCGACTCTGTGCTAAATACCCGGATTATATTTGCAACGACCACTTTGTCCTTTTTATAAGGCATAGTTGGGCGAGATAAATATTTGCGATATTTAAACATGTATTGCAAAATTATGTAATAAATTCTCTTCCTAATTTGAGGGATCTCGTTGTGCCCGAGTAGGCCTAAGCCACACATAGATTTGGAGAAAACTGATGCCAATAATTGCATCATTTCTATAATGTGGAAATGTTACAAATCTCTACTAAAACGACAATAATGAGAAAAGAGTTACTAATGGCATTCGCCTTATTACAACTAAAGTCTAATCATATCTAGAAAGTAGTAAAACATTGTTTCCCAATCTATTTGGTCCCAGAGGGACCTTCTTCATGCTTGGCCTTCTTGGCTCTATCAATTAGGTTCCCTAGGTCGTGCATGTCCAACAGCAGATAAGCCCTTTCTAGATGCCCTCCTTCATTGCCTTTTGCATTCTGACAATCTGAGATCATTTTCCTCATCTTCCCCTCAAGCTCCATCAACCCTTGCTCCAAATATTCCAACCACTCTGTTGATTTAGTAGCGATTTCTTTCCATTCGTTGATTGCTTCCATGTCCACTTTATGTTGTTCCAAATGCCTAGCTTCAGACTCGAAAACACGCTTGTGCAACATTCTACATTTAACTTGTGCTTCAGCAACATCGTCTATAATCTTATTTTTCAGATTAATCACTGCCTTGACATCTCCCGCTATATCATCTACCAACCATGATGGGTAGAAGTACACATGGCTGGCATGATACCTATCTGGCTCGATGGTATCTTCCTCCACAATGACCTTTTGATTCCACATATGATATGCCTCGAATTTGAATGGAATGGTGTTCCCCTTAAATTCTGCTTTGTACTGGACCATGTTGGAAACCTGAGGTATAACCTGCTTTCTCCCTGCTTTCCTCATTACCCTTATAAGAGCATAAGATAGATTTCTCTTAACCCGATCAATACTAGATGAGTGGTTTATCTTGACCTGATGATGAACTCGCCACTAGGGAACCATTTGAAAACCCAATGTACCTTTTTGGCAGTCAAGCTGCTGAAGAAACGCACCCAGCTTATAGCACTTCCGGGTTCTGCAAACCTATTTTGAATAACTTTCATTCTTTTCGGATGATGGTAGGTTATGTGATTATATAGTAGTCTTCGCAGAATCTCTTGATGATATTCACCTCTCTGGAAATGTTCTAATAACAGTACCTGCAGCAACAAATTACAACACTCGAAATGCCCATACCTTTTTTTGCATCAATATAGAGCTCGATACATCTCAGCCAAGATCATGGGAATGATGGTGTAAGTTTGTCCATCAATTCCCTCCATTGGAGTCCTAACGACCATGGCCAAGCAAGTGTGCATCCTATCCTCTTTCATTGGAAATATCAGCATCCCCAAGAAACAAACAATGAATACAAAAATCTTGTTATATGTCCAAGCCAAAGAAGTAATGGCAAGTTCATCATGGTGAAGGCGATATGATTTGCTATTCCCGTAACGTTCATAAAGGAACTCAAATGGTATGTATTATTTCTTCAGACAGAGTAACTCATCATTTTTCTTGAAACCCATCATTTTCAGGAAGCCTCGGGGAGTGCGGTTTTCTGGTACCAATAAACCAAGGCTATCCCATGGAAGCCCAGTGAAGCCTCTTATTTCCTCTAAGAGAGGAGTCATCTCTATATCCCCAAATCAGAAGACATAACTCTTCTCATCCCAAAATATAGTGGCACCCTCAATTAATGCATTATTTGTACGAATGTCCAACAAGGAGGGTAAGTTTTCGAGGACCCTTCTTACATTATTCTTATCACTAGGTGAGAGGTTCTTCCACCAATCAAGCACCAAAGGTGGGATGTTTTGAACCATGCCGAAACTGGGGACTTTGTGACTCATTTTTCGCAAGACAAATAGAGTCACCCATTTCCCCCTTCGGATCTGACTATTTACACATTACTGATCAACATACCGGCATGTTTTCTCAGAATAATGAACATAAAGTGATGGTTTCCATTGGGATTATGGAAATCCCGTCGTACTTTGGACAAAGCTTGTCTTAGCGGATTATCAAGCGGACAGCGTTCTAACCTACACTAGGTTTGACATGATGCATGCACAGTTGATGTTGAAGTGGGGTTTCTAGAAAGGTCTAGACTGGTACTCTCAAGTGGACAACTTGATAGGGAAAGGCAGGGAACCGTCGACTGCACTGTTGATTGACTAGTTTTACCACAAATAAGCCTTTCAAAATTTAAATCTAAAAAAAGTTAATTTCGGAAGATCGCGGACACTCATCAAGCGCCGATATGGTATTAATTGGGCACGAGTGAAATATGATGTGGAGCATGATTTATGCAAAAATGAATAACACATTGTCAAGTATTTGCATGATAAAACATGTGAAAGCAATAAATGTGGTATTGAGATGAAACATAAAAGACATAAAAATAAAGAAAGAAAAAACAAGGAAGAAGTTAGTTCGTGTAATATGGAGAATACGATAAAGTAAGAAAGGGAGTAGGGGTGGGAGAGACATGATGTAGCAATTTTAAAACCAGTAAAAGAAAAACTTAGAGCAAATAAGTACGACTAGGAAAAGGGATACGCATGTTATAGCCAATTTGAGCAAGGAAGGGTGGAAAGGGGAAGGGATATGCATATTACCACGAATTCAAATAAAGGGAGGATAGGGGAGGGATGTGCATGCAACAATGAATTAGACAAATAAAAGGAAAATAGGAGTGGGATGTGCATGTAGCAGTAAAGAAAAAGATGAAGGAATCACATTTATCAAAGAAGACTAATTCATAAAAGCCAAATTTGCAATGGAAAGAGCCTAAAGTTCCCCAGGAGAGTCGCCATGCTGTCACGCCCCGTTTTCTCGCGAAATCGGGCTTATACATATGAAAAATCTTTTAAGGAGGGTATTTAAGGTGCGTTACGGAACCTATTTGCAAATGACTCAGGTTCAACTAGTTTGCATCACCAAAGATAGGGTAAGGGCTCGAAATTACCTCGAAGAGAAGGTGTTAGGCACTCTTCGAGGTCCACAACTGCGGGTCCCGGCCAAACATGAATTATATGAATTAGTCGGATAAACAAATATATAGAGAGAAAGAAGTTTGAGAAATAAAAGACTTTGAGTAAATGAGTACAAACACTTGAAAAATAAAAGGGAAATAAGATGGGGGTCCTAAGTTTTTTAGCCTAAAGTATCACCACGTGCAACATAAATAATACTTCGTAACTCCCTCGAGATGGGTGTTACTCATATTATTCAGCGGGCACAGACTATCATCTCCTGCTACCTGTTTACTATCTTTAAGTTGTTACCTAAAGCACACTAGTTCAATTATAGGTCGTACCTTATGTGTGCACTGCTCGTCCCGTACGTATGATCCAGGAGGCATTGGACCTCTATTTTGGATGGTTCTAGAATTTACTTAGGTTGCTTAGAAAATGTCAAAACTAGGCGACATACAAAACACGTTGGACTTCACATATAGGCAATTAAAGGCTCAAGTTAGCCTCCACACTTAAACAGCAAATGCACGCGAAAACAGGCTTTCATGTTAGGCAGTTCAAGATTAAGGAGCTTAAATCCCTATAGGCATGGTTTCTATGTGAGAGGCATCAAGGCATGCAAGTAGTTTTAGGAACCAGCGAGATTCATAGACAAGATTGCATAAGTTGTTGCACACTGATTATTGAGATGGAAAATTCCCAGTTGTTAGTCCTGCAGATGTTGCGCCTAGGTGATTTATGCCTAAGTGAGCGAGGATCAGTATTGAAAAAGGGCGTCATTAACAATTATTAAGGCGAACAGTTGTATCCTAGAGACAAGATTTCTAGCGATTAGCACTTGGGAACCTGATTTTATTGTTAAACCTTATAGGCAGGTTCTCTAGGTGAATAATGCGATGCAATGACAAATGAGGTGATTAGAGTCCTATAGGCATGATCTCTAGTGGATATGTTGCAGCAGTTCAAATTAAAGGAAAGCTTCAACGATATTTATTTCCTATAGGCAGGTTTTCTAACAACATGTGGCAACAAAGATATAGAAGCATTTGAGCTCATGCTTTGCTAATAGACAAGTAGTGCAACTGTGTGCTTCCTTAAGAGCATGACTTCTACAGTGTGCATAGAGAATGAACGACACAAGGCAAGTGCATCATTCAATCCTATAGGCATGTTATCTACCCATCATATTAATATCAAAATATACACACACACACACACACACACCCCTCCCGCATCCCCTTTCACTAGTAACCCCAATCATTTATACAAAGATATTATTACAGGCCTAATTAGTGAGTAAAGTAACAAAATTACATAACAGTGAACAGGACTATAGCAGGACCAAATAAAATAACTAGATACCTAGTTTCACTGGGCCTTCATAATATACTTAGGCCATCAATAAAGAACCACATGATGACAGGTCCATAGGGGAGTCCGTACGCCTGTTCAATGAGCCACTGCACCAAGTGTTGCACCACTTGGAGCAAAAAGTGTAAGTATACAGTTCATGACAGAGAAATAGAGTATTAGGGACAGTTTGAAGGTTGAAGGAATGACTAGGACCAAACCCTAGTGTGTCAGAGTTCACAAGGATCTCAATTGGAACCCGAGCAGTGCTCACACTAGGGAGGCCAACAATAGAACCTAGATAGCCTTCGCTTTCAGCCGTCTAAGAATATGAATTTAGAATATCAGAGTAACAAATAAGGAAGATGGACAAAAATTACCAGATTGAGCATATAACATGACTGATCAAGCAGACTAGTAAGTTCAGCAAAGTTCACATAGCAAAATACCACATAGACAACCATCATAGGAATTAAGAGAAGAGAAACAGGTTTGCAGGCATACACAGGTTGCATGAAGTTAAACTAGTGGAAACCTAAGGGTGTAAATTAAGTTAAGTCTAACCTAATGCCAAATTAATCAGTACCTAAATATAATGGAGGGATACACATTGTGATAATAGAGTAGCAAATGAACCAAGGTATACTAGAAAACATATTAGCAAAGGAGCAGAGTCATAGGTAATAGAAAATAGGGTACTTGTCTTTTAGAAAATCAGGATAGCATGAAACGTGTTTAGGGTAGACTTTAGAGCGGAATTTCATAGAGCCAGGGCTAATACACAAAGAGCAATCCAGTATACACAGGACTTAGCACTAAAAGGTCCATTCAAGTAGGGTGTGGTTCCTATAAAGTTATAGGGTAGTATACAAACACAATATGCAGAAATTTGTAACTTAACAGCACATAATCATAGTAGTCAGGCTCATGTTATCATAGACCTTCATTGGAATTCTAAACTAAACATGCTCACAAGAAATCACAGAGTGCAAATCATACTATTAGCATAACACAAACAGTAGACTGTCCCCATGCGTTTAATTAACACAGAATGACATCAAAACTGAACATTACATAGTTGAATCATACTCATACAAGTTCAAATACATATGAAAAAATAAAGAAAGAATTACACATTGCGAGGGTTTAAACACTAACCAGTAGCAGAATAAAAAGAGTGAAGAATGTAATAGAAAAAAAACCTCAAATCCCTGATGCTTCGTAGTTCACAAGAGCCTCAAGAATTGGCTCCGAGAAGTGATTGCACTGGAGGAGGTTGTTCAATAATTTCAGAGAGAGTTCGAGTGTAACAGTGAGTGAGCGAGCGAGTGAGAGAAGAGAGTATTGAAAACAGTAACAGGGATTAGGAGATTCAAATCTGTCTAAGGGATTTTAGGGGAGGGGTTTATATAGTATTATATTTCACACATAAAATAGGAAACACGATAAAATTAAGCACAAAATAAGGAAAATATGTCAGAATCAATTAGAATCAATTTAGGGCAAATAATACACAGAATAGGAAATTCAGTAAATTGAACAGAGAATAACATGCGAGAATCAAATAACACTTAAAATAAGGGAATACAATAGATTGAACAGATAATAAGGAAAATATCATACGAAAATCAATTAGAGTCAGTCTTAGGGCAAATAAAAATAAAAATAGGGAAGTACAATGGGTTAAAAGAAAATAAGGAAAATATCGGTCAAACACAAGAAAGGGAAGAATATCAATCGAAAATCAGTAAAGAATAAGGGAAAATCTCAAACCCTAGTTCAAAATAAAAGCACAGATGGTCAAAAATCTCATCGAATCGGACCATATAGCCTAATAGTGAGTGCATATACACGAAATATCGTCTAAATCTCAAAGGTTGAAGGAGGTGGAATCCTATTTGAGGACTAGTACTTACCAAAATTGGGGCAAGTACTATGTAACACCATAGTCTTGCAAACAATACTACGGTAACATAAAAAAGGCAAGAAAATCATGGAAGGAATCCATGATTGAGACGGATTCGGAGAAGATTGAGAGGGCGGCTAGGGTTTCGGTGGGAGAGAGGGGTGTTTGAAGGTGGCTGATAAGAGAAATGGGGATTAGGGTTTGGGTGAAGGGATATAAGGAGAGTGGGGAGGGGTGTCTTGAGCCGTTGATCAATTTTGATCAACGGTTGGGATTAAAGCAGGTTGGGGTCGGGTTTTTGGGCTGGGTTGGGGGATTAGGTTGTTTGGGCTAGTGAGGTTGTTGGGCCAGGGATTTATTTGGGCCGAGGTCTGGGTAGTTTTAAGTCCGAAAATAGGTAAGGAATTAGGTTATTATTTAAATCCCCCAAAATTTATCAAAATTTATAGAAAATGCTTAATAAATGAATGAAAAATATTATTTATGAAAATACTTAAAATAATAAATTTTTATTATAAAAATATAAATATGGCATTTTGACATAAATAATATAGAATAAAGAGCCTTTATGTACGAATATAGGCCATTACTGCAAAATTAGATAAATGGTTTAAAAATGCTAATGTAATTATAAGGAATGAAATAAAATGTTTGAAACATATACTATAGATGCAAAATAATTATTTTAGGAAACTAAGTCATCACAAAAATAATTAAAAGGATAATTAGTAGATATTTATATATAATTAAATATAAGAAAATTAATTTTAAGCTCTAAAAATTATGAAAAATTATATAAAATGCTTGTATAGGTTTGTAAACTAAATAATGATGAAAATATGCTATTTTGGAAGTATGTATGTATTTAAAAAATATGAGGGCAAAATTGGATATCAACATTAAGCACTAACAATTGGTTACCAATTTTACATATTTTGCTAATATCCATCTTCGTGGTATATGTTCTTCTGATGTATAAAGTTAAAAACCTCAAAAAAAAAAAGTACTTGTTTGTATCATAATCAGAATTTGCTCGAAATTACATTAAATGTCATTACTGAACAATTAATTTAAATTTATTTCTTTTCCTTTCCCTCTGAAAATACTAAGGTTTATTCCTTTTTTTTTTATCAAACCATGCAAAGAAAATATGGATATCCCACAAAGAAAATTTTGGATCAAATTTCAATTGTGAAAATATTTGCTTAATTGATTCACGTACGACACATACAATATTCAAAGAGAAGAAATATTTCTCTCATTTAAGTATGTGTAGGGCAGATGTTACGACAATTTCTGGTAGTAATAATCTAATTGAAGGCTGTGGAAGAACTACTATAACTCTGCCTAGTAGATAATGCAAGGTTCTCTCTAAGTCCAGGAGAAACTTATTGAGTTTTAAAGATATCCACCGAAATGGATATCATATTGAGACAATAGATGAGAATAACCTTGAATATCTCATCGTTACCAAAAATACTCCGGTCAGAAAAGGGTTATTGAGAAGTTTCCATCTTTATCTTGTGGCATGTATTGGACAAGAATCAGTGCAATTGAAGCACATTCTGTCGTAAACCAAAAGGTCACCAATTCCAATTTTTTTTTTACTTTGGCATGATCGATTGGGACATCCTAGATCAATTATGATGAGACGAATTATAGAATACTCAACTGGCATCCATTAAAGAATTTAATGATTCTTCTAAATAATGAATTTTCTTGCACTTCTTGTTATCAAGGCAAGTTAATTATTACACCATCAACAACAAAGGTTGGGTTTGAGTTCCCGACGTTTTGGAACGTATACAAGGGGACATTTGTGGACTTATTCACCTACCTAGTGGGTCATTTAGATATTTTATGGTATTAATATATGCATCTTATAGATGGTCTCATGTGTGACTATTGCCATCTCGCAACCTGGTGTTTGCAAAATTAGTGGCACAAATAATCCAATTACGGGCACAATTTCATGATAATCCAATTAAGTCTATTAGACTTGATAATGCTGTTGAGTTTTCATCCCAAGCATTTAATGATTATTGCTTATCAATTGAGATAAAAGTGTAACATCATGTAGCTCATGTTCACATTCAAAAATGGCCTTGCAGAGTCTTTGATTAAACATCTGTAATTGATAGCAAGACTGTTACTCATGAAAACGAGGTTAACCACTTCTGTTTGGGGTCATTCCATTTTACATGCACCAATGATATTTCGTCTCGTCGGACAAATTATAATAAATATTCTTCGTTGCAATTAGTTTTGGGCCATGAACCTAATATATCTCATTTAAGAATTTTTGGATGCGCAGTATAAGTGCCTGTAGCACAACCATATTGCACCAATATGGGTCCCCAAAGAAGGTTAGGAATATATGTTGGGTTTGTATAGCCCTCCATTATTCGCTACCTCGAAACATTAACGGGGGATTTGTTCACTGCTCGATTTGCAGACTGTCGATTCGATGAGACACTTTTCCCAAAATTAGGGGAGAAATTGATGAAACCAAATGGAAAATTTTGTGAAAAAATCCATCATCGTCTCATCTTGATCCACGTGCCTCTATTTGTGAAAAAAAGGTGCAAAAGATTATCCATTTGCAGAAAATAGCAAATCAAATGCCAGACGCATTTACAGATCAGAAAAGGATAACAAAATAACATATCTCTACAGAGAATGTTTCAATCCGTATTGATATCCCTGTTGGACAATCTTCTAGTGTCATAGATAATGAGTCAAAAGCACGCCTAAAACGTGGCAGGCCATTGGGTTTTAAGAATCAAAATCCTAGAAAAAGGAAAACAAATGATCAAGATGGAACTATGAAAGAGTCTCATGAAGAAATCCACGATTTAACCAATCATGAGATTCATGAGGAAATCACTGAGCCTGATACTCAAGAAAATAAGGAACTACCAATAAATCCAATTGATACTGAGACAAATTTGAATTGATTGGATATAGTGGTGGATTATGTCTTTGCATACAATGTTTCATATAACATTATACAAGATAGTGAGGATCTTGAACCTCAATATGTTGGAGAATGTCGACAAAGACGTGATTGGCCAAAATGGCAAGAAGCAATCCAATCCAAGTTGGATTCACTTGCGAAACGTGAAGTTTTTGGGCCAGTAGTCCAAACACCTAGTGGTGTTAAGCATGTTGGATATAAATGGATCTTTGTACATAAAAGGAATGAGAAAAGTGAGGTACAAAGATATAAGGCACGCCTTGTTGCACAAGGATTTTCACAAAGGCCTGGTGTCGATTATGAAGAGACGTATTCTCCTGTTATGGATGCTATAACGTTCCATTATCTAATTAGTTTTGTTTTTCATGAAAAGCCTGACATGCATTTAATTGATGTGGTTACAACCTACGTTTACGACTCACTTGATTATGAGATATACATGAAAATTCCTGAGGGATCTAAAATGCCTGACGCACATAATTCAATGTCCCAAAAAATATTTTCAATAAAATTGCAAAGATCTTTGTATGGTCTAAAGCAATCAGAAATAATATGGTATAACCGCCTTAGTGAGTTTATTAAAGGAAGGTTATATAGATGATGTCATTTGTCCGTGTATTTTTATAAAGAATACAACATCGGAATTCGTTGTACTTGTCATATATGTTGATGACATAAATATTATTGGAACTCCAATAGAATTCCAATAAGAAAATTAATTATTTAAAGAAGGAATTCGATATGAAAGATCTCGGAAAGATAAAATTATGTCTTGGTTTGAAAACTTAACATTTGGCAAACGGAATTTTTCTTCATCAATCTGCCTACACAGAAAAGGTATTAAAATGGTTTTACATGGATGGAGCACATCCATAAGTATTCCGATGATGGTTCGGTCACTTAATGTGAATAAGGATCCATTTCGACCTCAAGAAAAGAATAAAGAGCTACTTGGTCCTGAAGTACCATATGTTAGTGCAATTGGTGCACTAATGTATCTTTATAATACTATAAGACCTGACATAAATTTTACAGTTAATGTCTTAGCAAGATATAGCTATGCTCCTAACATTGGAATGGAATCAAACACATATTGTGGTATCTAAAAGAGACTACCGATATGGGCTTATTTTATGGCAACGAATGCAGTCTCGATCTTATTGGTTATGCCGATGTTGGATATTTGTCCGACCCACACAAGGCTCGATCTCAAATAGACTATGTGTTTACATGTGGAGGCACTACTATATCTTGGCGGTCGACTAAGCAATCAATCGTGGCTACTTCATCTAATCATCATGTGATAATTACTATTCCTCAAGCAAGTCGATAATGTGTGTGGTTGAGGTTTATAATACATATTATTTGAGACAAATGTGGTTTGAAATGTGACAAACTACCCACGATTTTTTATGAAGACAATACAACATGCATAGCACAATTCAAGGGAGGATTCATAAAAGGAGATAGGAAAAAGCACATGTTACACCCTATGTTTTCATACGTGAAAGTACGTCGTAAGTCAATTAATGTAATCTCAGAAATAAAATTATATTTGGAAGCATATAAAGTAAGTTAATAATGTTACCTTGAAGGTTACAAATATTTAAGATCATGAATAACGAGTACCGAGAGGGTTGGAAAGCTTAAAAGCTAAACCAATTGAAGAAAATAAGTTTCGTCAAAAGTAGACGAGTTTGGAATGTTAAAACATGTACTTTAGGGTGAGACTATGGTCACTACATGATAATTAGGTTATGCTATGAGTTATGTTTGTCATATGATAGTTTTGTTCTACGCTTTGAAGTCAAGTAAGTTGTGGAACAAAAGTTGGCAAAGGTCTTCACAAGTTACATTCATAAATTTGTTGAAACTCAGGTCAAATGTATCTGATCTTTTCTCCCAATATACTTAGAATTATGGTATGATCTACCTACCGAATTTAATATTTATGATTCTAGTTTCCAAAACATTAAACCTTTCATCAATATGACATAGGAGTAGAGAGATATTTGCAGTTTCTCGAGACTACGCAGACATCATAAGTGACAAGTACGTGGTTCACTAAAGCTTTTTGAGAAATATATTTCGTGTGTTATATTAGATCTTATTGGGAAATATTATATACCAAATTTAAGGTATTTTAATTTAGTTTCCAAGACTTCTAACCTTTCATTCATATTACATCCGGATAAAAAGATATAACCGTTGGAAGATGGGCCAATGCTAGGGTGCCAAGCTAGCACATCTTTGACTTTTCCAAAGTTGATATCTATAAGTCTTAGGTCGGATTTATCTTTATTTTTCATTATAACAAGACCAGAGAACACCCATAAAAAAATCCTTAGGCAACCTTCTAGGTTTTTAAAGAATATTATCATCCCGGGCATGAAATCGAGAAGCGATAACATCAAAACGATCCCTACGATGTAAGTGTCATTATACCGCCTCTCTTTTTTCTTGCAGTTAGAGTTTTGGAATGTACGTCATAGTTAATAAACTTCTAATATCTGTATTTAAGTGTTTAAATATCAAGGAAGGTTGATAAATGTGTTTCCTAATAGTTAGAACTCACAGGACGGTGATCAGAAGCCGTGAGTTCGAGTTATTTGACTTGTAGTGGACTGTTTTGTGTTGGACTCTTGTGCTGATGCTTTATGGAGTTTTGGAGGATAAAAAGTGTGGTAAAACAACAATAATGACGTAATGGTGGTCTTGTTGTTTGTCGTTATTTTTTTAAAGGTTGTTTGACACTACTTTTGTTGTCGTTTCATGTATGAAGTTATTAGGGTGTGTAGGATGTTTTGTGATATATTATGGTGGAGATAAGGTTGGTAAATAATGAATACATGTTGCTATTATTTTTTTCTTGGTGTTGTTTGTATATGTTATTGGGGGAGGGCCTTGTTACAGGGGAGATGTTGCCGTAATTTACGTAAACGAGCTACTAGCTTAAGTTACACACTTAGCCTTGCTCAACACTGATTTTGAATCTCCTTATGATATGATAGATTGAGTTGACTTGTTCGAAGAGTTTATTGGAATTTATTAAGGACTCAACTTGGTTAAGGTATGTTAAGGCACTTACTTCTTTCTTTTGGCATGATCTAAAGTGAAATGAACGTAAACGATAAGCTATTTCATAATGAATCTACTCCTAGCAACTATGGTTGTCCATGTTGTTCTATCCTTAAAAATTTATTCTAAGAAAGTATGTATGATCCTTGAGTCCTAGTGAAGTTCATATTGATGGTATGAGGTCCATAATGTTAATCGAAGGTGCAACTACCTTACGTCACTCCAAAAGATTTACAGTGTGATTCCATGAGTCCAGCATGCATTATATATATTATTTATTTTACTCTACCAAGCAGCCTAATAGTCGGACGGCTATGGCACCAATTGTGCAACCACTGATCATTTGGGTTTACCTAGATCCACGTGGCCGGGTACGATTCTACTGAGCCTTATGATGGCTGGGTATGTTTTTACCGAGTCCTCTACGAGGACGGGTATGATATAATGGTGATGATGCCCACAGAGGCTGATGTTTTTAAAAGATTATATATATATGTATCACGCATTTCATGTCACTATCTCTCAGTGGCACTCAGATGCTACATGTTGTATCTCCTACATCTCTTTACATTACTTTTCTTAGTTATGTTATTCTGCCTCACACACTCAGTACTTTATTCGTACTGACATCCCTTTTACTTGGGGACGCTGCATTTCATGCCCGTAGGTCCCGATAAATAGGTTGACAGTCCTCCTAGTAGGATATCGGCTCAGCGGAAGGTGTTGCTGCACTCCACTTGCTCCGGAGTTGCCTATTTCGTCAGTATGATTGGGACATGCATTTACTGGTATGGCGGGGCCCTGTCCCGACCTTTATGTTATTTATGTACTCTTAGAGGCTTGTAGACAAATGTCAGGTGTATGGATACTTGTATGGCCTTGTCGGCCTATGTTTTGAGTTTACAAATGATCATTTCAGCCTTATAGGTGCGTAGGTCACATGTATAAATTTCTATATCATGTTAGATCGTATTATGTCTAGAATTCCCTTATGTTTTATTCTTGTTATGTCATGATGACCCTTTTGGCCCATTTACCTATGATAGTACGATAAGAAAGCTATGTTATGTTGGTACTCGGTTAAGTAAAGTACCGGGTGCCCATCGCGGCCCTCCGGTTTGGGTCGTGACATAAGTGGTATCATAGCAGTTCTGTCAAGGGGAATCTACAAGCCGTGTCTAGTATAGTCTTGTTTATGGGTGTGTTGTGCACCACACTTATAAGCAGGATGCTACAGGGCATTTAGGATTGTCACTCTTTTTTTTTACTCTAGATCGTGTGGTAGAGCTCAGTTGTAAGAACTCAATTTCTTAAATTCTATCTTATTCATAATACGACGATGCCTACATCTTGAAAGACGATTGGTCAGATATTGCGATGTAGCTTTGGAAGAGTTGAGTAAGAGGAACTCACTTTTGCATCATGCTTATGATGAGTAAATGTGAGGTCTTCAACAGATCATGTGTGTACTAAGATGTGTAAGTTTCTTTATATGGAGCTCTAACGAAAGAATATCTATCCACCCATATGGTAAAAAGAAATAAGAGAATCGGAAGGTAGATACAAGTTTCAGGAAGTAAAAGAAGCAAGATGAAGAAGGGTACGAGGTACCTAGTTAATAAAGATTATCAGTATTTACAAGTGACGCAGAGAAATATAAGTATTCTGAGTTATCTTCAACAATAATAGAGGTATGTACAATTGTCCACACCCATCTCATTTATGCATATAGGAGCTAACAGATATAGTTTAAGAGCAGGATGGGATATCAGGATCCACTAGGGTTAGAGTAAGCCAAAATTGTGGGTGGATTGTTATCATTATCTAACACTTTTGAAGGGTAGTGCAGAACATGGTAATAGTTCTCACTGGGAGAGAGCCAGATGGTGCACTCTAGAATAATACAGTCGGATATGAATACTAGAATGTTCAGAAATTTTAGAAGATAGGCAGTGGAATCCTAGAAGGGTTAAAATATTTACCTTAGTATGACTCCTGCCCTTAGTAGAAAAAATGAGAGAGTGTTAGGCGTCCCAAAGAACAAGTGAGATATAGCAGGGGGAGCTAAAAGTTAAGGAACGTTTTATTTAAGTTTTCATAATAAGGCGAGAAACAGAAATATTGGCAGGATAATATGAAGAGAGTTAATGAAACATTATGAGTAAGATGTAATAAATGGGTGATAACGGTAAATCAAAATATGACAGGATGACTGAGCCTATAGTCAACTGAAGGAAGAGACAAGAGGAGGCATGCCTTGAGACAATAAAAGTATAATCCCTAAAGTCATATCCTCATTTCGAGAAATCAATTGTTGAGTCCATCGTGATTACCAGAAGGAAAAGTTATACCCCTGAGTAATATAAATTAGTATGGGATAGTACAAAAAAAATAGAACATGAACTAGGGATCGAAGGAATTTGTAATAGTCGGAATTGTTTCAGAGATCGTGTTTCGACAATATCAGAATGAAAAATAGAAGAATAACCTTTAAAGGTTATTCAAGAAAATGCTTCCCTAAAGCAAGCACTATGAGCAAAGTTAAGCTTAAGGGACTAAATGTGCCAGTTACACCAGGTGTCACCCTTGTGCGTAAGAAATTCAATTATCCTTGGTGTAGAAGGGTTACCGCAAGACGAGTAATATGTCAGTGAATATGTGAAAAAAAATACAAAAGATGAAGAGGTAACTATCGAATGGTAAAGGAAGAATGCGGTAAAAAGGTGAAAGGAATGAGGTTGCATTTATTCAGATCCTACAAATATAATATGACTCCAGAACATTATGCAAGCATGACGTCGAGGAGAATCAATAAGGGTTTCGCACTTGATGATATTGTTAAATATGTGGGAATGAACACTTGATACATAAGGATCCCGTACGAGAGGTAAGTTAAGACAAAGGGCATAACCTAAGAGCCATTACATAAAATACAGATATGAGAGTGGATCAACGGGTAGTATGTAGTTGATTCTAGAAGAGCCTAGTTATGTCTAGATAGGAGGATGCATACAAATCAGTAGATCATGCAAGATAAACATAGTGAAACCTAGCATAGGAAATTCAGTCTCTCAGATACAACATCGTAGTCCTCGAGAAATATTCAGATAGGAGTTGGGGTAGTATAACGTACCAAATAAGTGTTATAAAAATAAAAGGGAGTGTCAATAAGGAGACAACTAAAATTTCAATTCAGAAGCAACCCTACCAGCACAAGGGCGCGAAGGTAAGTAACTAAGGATAATGATAGGCGAGTAAGAACATCGGAAATACCGTGGGGTATAAAATGTAATAAGCAGCTTTACAATAGTCAGAGGGTCTTCCCTAAGAACTGAAACGAAAGACCAGTTGAGGAAATAATGAAGAAGGCTTCAACATAAGCATAGGGACCTAAAGAAGAAATGGTCTTGTAACATCAGTCTCACTATAATAGTGTATGCACTCCATAAGAAAGTGACACCTATTGTGGCTAATGAACGGGAAGAAGAAAAAAAATCAAGAGTTGATAATTGAGATCATATGAGATACAGGGAACTCCAGTATCCGTGGGCACTGGGATAATCCAAGTATCAATTTAGCAAGTGACAGAACAACCAGGAAAAGTAATTGCTTACATTTAAAGACAATTCAGAAGGCATGAAAGGAAACCTATGGTACTAGCATGTTAAAAGGAATTTTGCAAGTAGTATAAATAGATATGTGTAGGTCGCAAGATAGAGTATGGTTTAGCAACAAGGTTTTAGCTCTCCAGGAGTAAGGATAAGAAAAGGTGAGTGAGAAGGTGACGAGAATAGGTAAGTCCTCGGGATTAAACCCATCACAACAAGAGAGTTGATGGTTTCCATAAAGTTATAAAAAGATCAGTATAGCATGAGTGAACTCAAATGAGTTTAAAACTAGGAGCATTTAGAAAAGATGGAACGCTACCCTGGTAGTAAAGTAAGGGTGTAACTATGATAAATGATAAGAGGATGATGTTTAGGCCTTTGATTGAGTAATGATTTTGAGAACAAGGATTTCATGAACTGCATGGGATTAGAATACCCCCATAGGATGAATCATATTGGGATGCTATGAAATACAGTTATTGGAGTATAGTATCGTCCCTGAGTGGATCAGGAAAATCACTTCTGATATTCCCCGATGAGACGTTAGCCCTAGTGACGATATATTGCATAAGGGGTTCTAAGTTATCATTGGTAGATTATAGATCAACATTAAGGTGAATCAATAAATGGATGAAAGTTCCAAAGTATGAAATGAGATTAGGCTGTCATTATTAAGATGAACAGTAATAAGGAAGCTTTAAATGGCTTAGATTTATACATATAGGATAAGCAGGGAGAGAGTAACCTGGAGTTGGGTGGCAGGCCTCGATAATAATAAATCGAAGTAAGAGTTATAGTACAGTATGACCTACCTAGTTATAGTACAGTATGACCTACCTAGTTATTGTAAAGACATAAGCATAGATAACTGAGGCCATGAAACAAAATATAGCAATAGTCATAAGTTCGTCAAAGTACCAAGCGAAGAACTTTAGCACACCTATAGATGCCCAGAGCGACAGCTTGTCATAGTACTATATATGTTTACATGTGAAGCCTCGAGATTGGTTAGAAGCTAACGGAAAGGTAGATAAGAGTCGTATTGGCGCACATTCAAGGTTATAACCGTACAAGATGCATGAAAGAAGGTAGAAACAATTACGAGATTGGAAGAATTTCGACCACATGTTGTGGAGTGAGAAAGAGGCCTAAAGAGGGGATTGCCCTAGCCTTTGGATTTATTCACTAAAGAACACCCTGGATGTCAAAGACAATATTAAAGTATTCTTAAGAGTTATTTCTTAATAGATGGACAAGTGCAGTATTCAACATTCGAGGACGAATGTTTCAATGGGGGGAATGATGTTACACCATATGTTTTCATACGTGAAAGTACGTCGTAAGTCAATTAATGTAAGCGCAGAAATAAGATTATATTTGGAATCGTATAAAGTAAGTTAATCATGTTACCTTGGAGGTTACAAATATTTAAGATCATGAATAACGAGTACCGAGAGGGTTGGAAAGCTTAGAAGCTAAACCAATTGAAGAAAATAAGTTTCGTCGAAAGTAGACGAGTTTGGAATGTTATAACATGTACTTTAGGATGAGACTATGGTTCATTACATGATAAGCAGGTTATTATATGAGTTACGTTTTTCATATGATAGTTTTTTGCTACACTTTGAAGTCAAGCAAGTTGTGGAACAAAAGTTGGCAAAGGTCTTCACAAATTACATTCATAAATTTGTTGAAACTCATGTCAAATGTATCTGAGCTTTTCTCCCAATATAATTAGAATTAGGGTATGATCTACCTACCAAATTGAATATCTATGAGTCTAGTTTCCAACACATTAAACCTCTCATCGATATGACATAGGAGTAGAGAGACAATTGCAGTTTTGCGAGACTACGCAGACATCATAAGTGACAAATAGGTGGGTCACTAAAGATTTTTTAGAAATATATTTCGTGTGTTATATGAGGTCTTATTGGAACATATTATATACCAAATTTAAGGTATTTTAATTTAGTTTCCAACGCTTTTAACTTTTTGTTTATACAACATCCGGATAAAAAGATATAAGCGTTGGAAGATGGGCCAAGCTAGTACCTCTTTGACTTTTCCAAAGTTGATATCTATAAGTCTCAGTTCGGATTCATCTTCATATTTCAGTATAAAAGGACCAGAGAACACCCATAAAAAATCCTTAAGCTATCTTCTAGGTTTTCAAAGAATATTATCATCCCGGACATGAAATCGAGAAGCGATAACATCAAAATGATCCCTACGACGTAAGTGTCATTATACCGCCTATCTTTTTTCTTTGTAGTTAGAGTTTTGGAATGTACTTCATAGTTAAGAAACGTCTAATATACTTATTAAAGTGTTTAAATAACAAGGAAGGTTGATAAATGTTTTTCCTAAAAGTTAGAACTCACGGGACGGTGATCGGAAGCCGTGAGTTTGAGTTATTTGACTTGTAGTGGACTGTTTGTGGACTGTTTCGTGTTGGCCTCGTGTGCTGATATTTTATGGAGTTTTGGAGGATAAAAAGTGTGGTAAAACAACACATAATGACGTAATGGTGGGCTTGTTGTTCGTCGTTATTTTTGTTAATGTTGTTTGCCACTACTTTTGTTGTCGTTTCATGTATGAAGTTATTAGGGTGTGTAGATTATTTTGTGATATATTGTGGTGGATATAAGGTTGGGAAATAATGCATAGATGTTGCTATTTTTTTGTTCTTGGTGTTGTTGGTATATTTTATTGGATGAGGGCCTTGTTACAGGGGAGATGCTGCTGTAATGTATGTAAACGAGCTACTAGCTTAAGTTACACACTTAGCCCATGCTCAACATTGATTTTGAATCTCCTTATGATATGATAGATTGAGTTGGCTTCTTTGAAGAGTTTCTTGGAAGGTATTAAGGACTTAACTTGGTTAAGGTATGTTAAGGCACTTCCTTCTTTCTTTTGGCATGATCTAAAGTGAAATGAACGTAAATGATAAGCTATTTCATAATCAATATACTCCTAGAAACTATGGTTTTCCATGTTCTTCTATCCTTACAAAGTTATTATAAGAAAGTATGTATGATCCTTGAGTCCTAGTGCAGTTCATATTGATGGTATGAGGTCCATAATGTTAATCGAAGGTGCAACTACCTTACGTCACTCCAAAAGGTTTAGAGTGTGATTCCATGAGTCCAACATGCATTATATATAGTATTTATTTTACTCTACCGAGCCGCGCTATAGTCAGACGGGCATGGCACCTATTGTGCAACCACTGATCAGTTGGGTTTACCGAGCTCCACGTGGCCGGGTACGATTTTATCGAGCCTTATGATGGCTGGGTATGTTTTTACTGAGTCCTCTACGAGGCCGGGTATGATATGATGATGATGATGCCCACAGAGGCTGATGTTTTTAAAAGATTATATATATATGTATCACGCATTTCATGTCACTATCTCCCAGTGGCACTCAGATGCTAAAAGGTTGTATCTCCTACATTTCTTTACATTATTGTTCTTAGTTATGTTGTTCTGCCTTACATACTCAGTACTTTATTCGTACTGACTTCCCTTTTACTTGGGGACTCTGCATTTCATGCCCGCATGTCTCGATAGACAGGTTGACAGTCCTCCTAGTAGGCTATCGGCTCGGCGGAAGGTATTGCTGCACTCCACTTGCTCCGGAGTTGCCTATTTGGTCAGTATGATTGGGACATGCATTGACTGGTATGGCGGGGCCCTGTCCCAACCTTTATGTTGTTTATGTACTCTTAGAGGCTTGTAGATAAATGTCAGGTATTTGGATACTTGTATGTCCTTGTCGGCCTATGTTTTGAGTTTACAAATGATCATGTCAACCTTATAGGCGCGTAGGTCACATGTATAAGTTTCTATATCATGTTAGATCGTCTTATGTCTAGCGTTCCCTTATGTTTTATTCGTGTTATGTCATGATGACCCTTTTGTCCCATTTACCCATAATAGTACGATAAGAAAGCTATGTTACGTTGGTACTCGGTTAAGTAAAGTACCGGGTGCCCATCGCTGCCCTCCGATTTGGGTCGTGACAGCACATTTCACCGAAGTTATTTTTCACATATGAGCTTCAAAAGAATGGTGATATCATTATACAACAGATTCGTTCAAGTGATAATATGGTTGATTTGTTCACCAAATCTCTACCGACGTCCTTCAAGAAACTGGTGTACAAGATTGGAATGCAAAGCCTCAAGGATGTGAATTGATGCTCTCATCAGAGGGAGTTAATACGGGTTGAACTCTTTTTCCCTTACAAGGTTTTGTCCCACTAAATTTTCCTTGAAAGGTTTTTTTAACGAGGCAACCAAAAGGCATATTATTAAACATGTGTACTCTTTTTCCTTTACTAGAATTGTTTGTCCACTGAGTTTTATTTTAATTAAGGTTTTAACGAGGCACATTACCTATTGAGTAGACATTCAAGGGGGAGTGTTATGAATAGAATTGTACTTATAGTGAATGTCTATCTTTTAGAGAGTTTACTACTTTGTTCTAAGTCTTTTTTCCCCTATAAATAGAGTGGCTTTACCCCACTGTAAATCATCTGAAATTCAATAAGAATTACCTCTCTCTTGTCCTTGCAATATTGTTCTTTTCTTTATTATTTTATTTCAGGAAGTACATTTCTAATTCAAGTAGGAAATTTTGTAGGGTATGTGTAGTTTAAATTGAAAAAGAATTACATAATTAGGTAATTTACAATTAATTCCTTAAATTATACAAATATTTAAGGGCATAAAAATCGACTAATATTTGGAGTATATTTTAGTCGTTCAACATTTAGCATAAATTATAAGTGCTTTTATATTAATTAGTCTTTGGGCACGCGAGTTGCGCGTTTACCCTGTATAAATGTGTATAAAACTCAAAAGGATTAATACATATATCACTTAAAATTGTGTTATAAACTAAAATTTTCTTTCAAATAAGAGTAAATGCCTAAAAATGATTAATGTTAACGTACTATGTTTGGCTAATTCAATTAATAAAGTAATCTTCAGAAACTAAAGAATTTTACAAACCATCTTCTTCGCCTCTTGATTGGATATGTCAATACTGTTTACCTCGAAAATGGTGTTAACAATTATACTTGATTTGTGGTTCTAAAAATATATGATTTATTCCAATACTAGTTAATAGCCAAGAAATGATAAGTGTAAGTAAGAAGAATGTGATAACCAAATCGGTTTTGCTAAAGGAACGAGGGCCTCGAGATTGATGGTTTCAGGGTCTCGAGGTCAGTTTAGTAACAATGAATTATGAACAATAAATGAAGAACAATAAAGTTGAAGAATAATCTTGAGCATAGTAAACGAGAAAAGCATAGTAAAATGTTCTATAGCAGTGAATGATGTCCCTAACAAAATGATTGGGGTCCCCTTTATATAGGAGGGGAAAACCCTAATATGGTACATTTTTAATTATGACAAAGAATATTATTGGTACAGATGTATAACGGCCTAGTACGGATTTGTACTATCTCTCACAAATCTTATCTGTCTTAACCACGTGTCCTTGGGAATTTCTCGCTTTTTCTTGACTGTCATCGATTTTGTACTGCCTCGAGGTAAGCCATGTCGGGCCTTCGATGTGATCTCTCGAGGTACGTACTCTGAGGTCGGACTCGAACCCTGCTTCAAGTCTTCCGAGCTCGGGCTCAGCACAACAGAGACCTCAAAATTATTCTTCTCCGATTCCGACCGTATACAGATAGTCCCAGCGTTTATTAGAATGAAATGATAAGAAACGATTTGAATTATTGACTCTTCGATATCCCCACCATGATGCCAGTCATGTGAGGTCAGTGATTGGTGTGATGGAAAGGTTGTGCAGAGGTAATGTCTGCACAGTTCTCAAAAAATCATAAATCGATAACGGCTATTGGCCGCCCTTTTAGCTTCTCCAACATGCGTAGATGGACCCTATAAATACTCCAGTCCTTCAATTCTTATACTTTTACTTTCTACAACATCTTCAAATCTTCATTAACTCTTCTCTGCATTCACCCTTTCTTTGTGTTCATCTCTTAACCAGTTTCTTCTTCTTATTTTGAAATTTCACAATAAACATGGTGAAAACTTCAAAGACAGTTCCCCAAAAAGAGAAATCCCCTTCATCATCACGCTCGTCTAAGAGCAAAATGGTAGCACCTCCCCGTATTGAGGAGTGTATCCCCGGTCCTTGTGAAACATCTTCTGATTCCAAGGTCGAAAAACCTTCCTCGGTTGCGGGACGCTGTGAACCTATGTCTCGATATATTAGTCTAATAACCAAAATCGAAAAAAGTGAAGGTTGATTGCCGTTGGGGGGATGCAGTACAAGTGGAGATCCCTTCACCTGAAGAGGACATAACCACCTACAAAGATGGTTTGCTAAGCGTATACACATAACCGTTCACCTTAGGTCCCGTAGAACCTTCTTTTCCACCGATAGACCCAGTGATCCTCGAGTTTTGTCGATAATATCAAACGACGCTCGGCCAAATCTATCCTTCCTTATGGAAAATCGTTTACCTGGTTAGGTATTTTTCGAACATGGTCGAGGGGATGCCTTTCACCCTCATCCATCTAACTAGATTGTACAACCCTCGTCTCTATCGAGGTGGCTTGATAAAATTACAACATCGATCTTCGAAGTCTTTCTTCTCTAGCATCAATGAAGATAAAGACCGAGGGTGGATGAGCCGCTACGGTCGAGTTAGGACTTCCGACCTGGTTCCTGCTGAGAAGATGCCACTCCCCGAGGGATGGAAAATGAAGCGTAAGTGTCGACTCATTGAGCATGTTTCATTAATTACATATTTTCTCTTCCTTTCGGACTAACTCCCTTCTGATGATGCAGCCGTCAAGTGGTACTCCCGTGCGGTTAAGGACCTCCGGGGTTGGGTTCGACAACTATATTCCACCTTCACATATGTTGAGAACGCCTGGCATGACTTGGCCAATGGCCGATGGGAGGCCAAGAACCATGTTAAGTTTTTAACATTGACGTATTTGAATCCCTTAGTGAAATATCTCTTAATAACATGCTTAACTTTGGTGCTCATGTAGGCCTTGGAGAAACCGTTTCAATGAGGTCGCCCCCACCTGGCGAAGTAGATACCCCAAAACCTGCCAACGATAAAAAGATAAAGTAGGAGACGCCGGCGGAGTCCCTGGAACCAAAAAAAGGCAAAATCTTGAAAGTCTAACGCCGATATAGTGGCCTTAACTCCGAAAGCTGCCGAGAGCCGAGGAAGAAAACGATGATCGTTGTCCGTTAGTGAGCAAAGGAAGAGGAATAACTAATGCTTCAGAGGTCGTCGAGCCGAAGACTGCTGCACTAAAGGCTACTGATGCAGTCCAACCTCGAGTTGACAAGATTCTTGAAGGGAGCACGGGCAAAGTCCTCGATCCAACTGATAACCAGAGCATGCCTTATTCTGAAAAGTACACGATCGAAGAGCCTGAAGAAACCAACCCCGAAGCTCCTCGAAGGAAGGAGAAAGCCTCGATTCATACACTCAGGGTGATTGACGTGGGTGACTCTCCACAAGGCCCATCCTTTTCTGAAAGGTAGGTACGGGATGCCCGGGATATGAAGACTCCTGAAGCGGGGGTATCCCATGGGGAGAATGATATCTTCAAAGAATGCCTTGCCGGGATTGAGGAGGGCCCCGACATCGGTGCCTCGTTTATCTTTGAAGAAGCTGACAAGCTTCGAAAGCAGGTATACATTGTCTTTTAAAAACTATGTTTGGGATTTGATTTGTGCCTTTCTAACTTTCTTTCTTCATGACCAGGCTGTGATGCTCTACAATCAGGATTTCTCCAAGTCGCGGGCTGAGCTTGCCCAATGTGAAGACGATCTTAGGAAGCTCATGTTGGAACATGATGACCTCAAGGCCCTCTATGTCAGAAAAGAGGGGGAACTTGGTGACCTTCGAGCCTGCTCGGAGAAGGCGTCCCAAGAAAGGGTCGGGTTTGTTGAGCAGGTAATATAGACTTCGTGGGCTTATTTTATGTTTACTTGATTTTGGTGTCTAACGTTGTAGCTTGATTTTTGAAGCATAAGCAGAAGGATGACCTGGTGGGGCAGCTTCGGGAGGAGCTTATAGTTAAAGATGTTGAAACCCTCGGGTTGCAGCAATGCATATATTGTCTGGCCTCCGAGAAGGATACGCTTCGGGAAAAGCTGACCTCGGCTGAGCACCAACTTCTGATTGCAAAAGAGGAGGGCCGTAATATAAGGAGCTTCATGATGAATCGGCTGCTGAGTTATCCAAAGTCAAGTCCGAAGCTGATGCACTCATGTCTTCGTATCGGCCTGACGCTGCTGCTGCAAATGCTCGGGCTAAGAAGGTATTTGTTTTAGACAATCTCAAGATAACTTTTTCCCGACCATGCTCAATTAGAATCTCGAAGGAAGGATCTCGAGGAGGTTCATGCCAAAGGTTTTGATCTCTCTGCCGAGATCGAGAAAGTGAAGGCCTTAGAAGAAAAATTGGTTGCGCTGCTCACTTTCAATGAGGATTCTACTAGTGGCTCGGAGAGTGGTGAAGACGAAGACGAAGTCCCCGAGGGGGAAGACGCCACCTAATATCAGGTTGCCGAAGACTAGCCCATCGAAGATGCAGCTCCTGAGAAAACTACCTCCGGTCGGGTGACCCCGACAGTAGACTAGGCTTCTTTCATTTTCCTTCTTTTTGTGTGAGGGCTCCGTGTGGGAGATTTGCAAATATGCTTTTGTGAATGCCATTTGAATATAAGAGAATCTTTTGTTTCATCCTTGTTTTGTTAATTTTTTAATTGCCTTTACTTTTGAGATTTGATGTTGTTGACGATCAGTCTGATGTATTGGACTTAAAATATAAAACCCTTAGGTTTCATGTTTGATAAACGATCCATAATAGGTGACCACTTAGGGTCCGATCTTCGAGCTAAGATTTAGATCGGGATTTTTGAGTCCGAACTGCATAAGGTCTCGAGCATGGTGAGCTTCAGCGTTGAAGTTCTTTAAGTATCGACCCTTAGGCTTTAAAGCATCGACCCTTAGGCACTTTTTGGTTGACCCTTAGGCTCTTTTAAGTTGGCCCTTAGGCTCTTTAGGTTGGACCTTAGGCTCTTACATGTCGGCCCTTAGTCTCTTAAGAATCGTCCCTTAGGCTCTTACAAATCGTCCCTTAGGCTCTTTTTAGGTTGGGTCAATTCGAACTCAAAATGGCTATAATTTTCCCCCTTTCTGGCTAAAGACTTGTAAAAAATTTTGTTATGCCTTGACATGTTTTTATATTCGTTCGACTTTTTGGCGGTTCGATTGATTGGAACCTCGATTGCAATTCGATGTGCGATAATATTTGAATACCTCATGAGTTTTTCTCGAATGCTGATTTTTTGAAAGCCTTCACATTATTCGGGGCTGATTTTATCGAAGCCCCTTTGCTTATGCCGAGGGTAGCCTGATTTAACCAATTTTTTGAAGTTTTTGAAGGCCTTTAGTTTATGGCAGAAGTCGGACGTCTCTGAGCCGCATTATTTCTGTTGTAGCCTTTACATATGGTCGTAACCTTTAGTCCCCGAGTGAGATGCCCTTGGTCTTAATATCGAGGGGATGCCTTTTTAAGGTCTTATAAGTTCGTGTATGCCTCATTGAGGTCTTGTAAGTTCGAGTATGCCTCATTGAGGTCTTGTAAGTTCGAGTATGCCTCATTGAGGTCTTATAAGTTCGAATTTACCTCATTGAGGTCTTATAAGTTCGAGTTTTTGATGGCTCGATGTGTTGACTATCGATGACAGTCCCCGAGTATTCGAGTATATTTGGCCCTTGAGCCGTTAAATGTGAAAATAGTAGACTTCTTCGAGGCATAAAAGTGTTTTGATATAATAAGAGTGCTTCTTTGAGTAATCGATACATGCGTACATGTTTTTGCCATCGGGGGATCGATTATTCTATATGGACACGGTTCATTTGACGGTTTGGCCCATTACAACATTCTCCTATCGAGGTCCTCCTTGGCATGACTTGTTTTCTTCGAAAATGTAACCTCCGAGGCTAATGCCTCCCAGTATTCGAGGTTGATAGAAAAGAAGACTTGAATACTTGTTGAGTTTTTCTCAGGTAGCATATAGGTGTTGCCTCATTAAAAACCTTGCCGGTAAAACTCATTTGGGATAAAACCTGATCTAAGAGAAAAAGAGTGCACACGCATGCTTTAAAACCCAAGCTCTTCGAGTTGAAGGGTGCTTCGATATCTCCAATCGAACACCTGTAAGGAGTTAGTATAAAATATAAACGAAAAAAGGAAGAGGTCATACCTCAGCAATAATAATGCTTGAGCAACGATATATTCCAATTTTTTGGTAGTAGCTCGCCTTCCATTGTGCCAAATTTGTAGGATCATTTGCCTACGACTCCGAGGACACAGTACGGTCCTTCCCAATTAGGGCCTAGTTTCCCTTCGTTTGGGTTTCGATTATTGAGGGTGATATTCCTTAGAACTAAGTCCCCGACTCCAAAGTAGCAGAGGTTCGTTCTTCTGTTGTAGTACATTTTGATCCTTTGTTTTGAGCGGCCAATCGAACTAATGCGGCCTCACGCCTTCCATCTAAAATCTCAAGGGAGGTGTTCATGGCCTTGTTGTTTGATTCCTCGGTGGTATGTTGAAATCTGACGCTCAGTTCCCCGACATCTACTGGGATCAATGCCGCGAATCCATATACCAAAGAAAACGGGGCCTCCCATGTGCTCGAATTCGATGTTGTTCGATATGCCCATAGTACCTCGGGCAACACTTCTCTCCATTTCCCCTTCGCATCATCTAACCTCTTTTTCAAGTTTTGGATGACGGTTTTGTTTGTAGACTCGGCTTGACCATTTTCACTTGGGTGATAAGGCGTTGATAGGATCATTTTGATTTTATTGTCTTCGAGGAATTTTGTTACTTTGTTGCAAATGAACTGCTTCCCATTATCGCATGTTATTTCAGAGGGAATCCTGAATCGACATATGATGTGGTCCCATATGAAGTTGATGACTTATTTTTCTCTTATATTATCAAAGTCCTGCGATTCCACCCATTTTAAGAAGTAGTCAGTCATAAATAAGATAAACTGAGGTTTACCTAGCGCCATTGGCAGGGGGCCGACGATGTCCATCCCCCATTTCATGAATAGCCACAGGGATAGGACCAAGTGTAGTTGTTCACCGGGTTGATGTATCATTGGTGCAAATCTTTGGAATTTATCAGATCTCCGAACGAATTCCTTAGTGTCCTTCTCCATTTTATCGCAGTAATACCCCGCTTTGATCACCTTGCGAACTAAAGAATCGGCACCAGAATGATTCCCACAAGTGCCTTCGTGAATTTCTCGTAGCACATAATCAGTATCACTTGGTCCCAAACATACTACCAATGGTCCGTCGAAGGTCCTCCTATACAATGTTCTATTCTCGTCAAGCGAAAATGGGGTTGCTTTGGCTCGGAGGGGCCTCGATTATTTTGGGTCCATGGGGAGCTTCCCATGCTTCAAGTAGTCGATGTACTTGTTCCTCCAATCCCATGTTAGACTTGTTAAGTTAATTTCAGCATGACCCTCTTCAATCATCGGCCTTGATGGTTGAACAACAATCCCCGGGACAATATCATCTTTTTCAACACATGAGCCCAAGTTTGCGAGTGCATCGACCTTGCTATTCTATTCTCGAGGTACATGGACCAGGGTCCACTCTTTGAAGTGATGCAATGTTACTTGAATCTTGTCTAAGTATCTTTGGACCCTATCTTCTCGAACCTCAAAACTTTCGTTTACTTGGTTTACTACCAAAAGAAAGTCAGGTTTTGCTTCGATGACCTCTGCTCCCAGACCTTTGGCTAATTCAAGACCTACAATCATGGCCTCATACCGGCCTCATTGTTAGTAAATTTTGAATTTTTTATAGATTGTCTAATAATGTTGCCTGTAGGCGGTTTTAGAACTATATCGAGCCCCGACCCTTTCATATTTGAGGCACCATCAGTAAAGAGGGTCCATAACCTCGATGATGTGCTCTTTTTTAACAAGAGTTCCTTTTCTACTTCAGGCACGAGGGCAGGCGTAAAATCGGCCACGAAGTCTGCCAAAATTTGAGACTTGATAGCCGTTCGAGGTTGATACTCGATATCGTACCCCCCGAGTTCGATGGCCCATTTGGCCAATCGGCCCGATAACTCGGGCTTATGCAAAATGTTTCGAAGTGGATATGTAGTTAATCCACATATAAGATGACATTGAAAATATGGTTTCAACTTCCTAGATGCACTTATTAATGCTAGGGCTAATTTTTCTAAATGCAGATATCTGGTTTCAGCATCTCATAGGGTCCTGCTTACATAATAGACAGGAAATTGCGTACCTTGCTCTTCTCGAACCAACACGCCACTTACCGCTATCTCGGACACGGCCAAATATAGATATAGTGTTTCATCCTTCTTCGGAGTAGAAGCAAGGGCAGGCTCGAGAGATACCGTTTCAACTCTTCCAAGGCTTGTTGACACTCTGGAGTCCATGCGAAGTTGTTTTTCTTATTGAGTAGGGAGAAGAAATGATGACTCCGATCTGATGACCTCGAGATGAATCGGCCTAAGGCAGTTATCCGTCCGGTCAGCCGTTGCACGGCTTTCACATTGTTTACTACGGTGATCTCCTCAATGGATTTGATTTTGTCGGGGTTGATCTCGACCACCCTGTTTGACACCATGAAACCTAAGAACATTCTCGAGCCGACTCCGAAAGCGCACTTCTCGGGGTTGAGTTTCATGTTGTACTTTCTTAAGATATCGAACGTTACCTTCAAATGGGTCAAATGGTCCTCTGCGTGCAGGGATTTAACTAGTATGTCATCAATGTACACTTCCATAGATTCGCCTATTTGATGTTCATCCTATTAACTAGGCATTGATATGTTGCTCCCGATTTTTTAGACCGAAGGGCATTACATTATAGCAATATGTACCATACTTCGTGATGAATGAAGTCTTTTCCTGGTCCTCTAGGTTCATTTGAATTTGGTTGTACCCAAAGTAGGCGTCGAAAAAAGTAAGGATATCGTGGCCAGCCGTGGCATCGATCAATCGAACGATTTTGGGCAGTGGGAAGGAATCTTTAGGGCATGATTTGTTCAAATCTTTGTAATCTACACACATTCTAAGTTTATTCCTTTTTTTGTGGACTACCACTACGTTAGCTAGCCATTCGGGGTATCTACTTCCCTAATGGATCCTATTTTGAGAAGTTTAGTTACCTTATCTTTGATGAATGCATGCTTTACCTCGGATTGAGGTCTCCTTTTTTGTTTCACCGGTTTGAACCTGGGGTCGACACTTAGTCGATGGGTGGTTACCTCCGGTGGGATCCCTGTCATATCTAAATGGGACCAAGCGAAGCAATCAATGTTACCAATAAGGAATTGAATGAGTTTTTCCCTGAGTTTGAGTTTTAATCTCGTTCCCAGGTATACCTTTTGTTCCGATAGGTGCTTGACCAATACCACATGTTCGAGCTCCTCAATAGTGGACTTCGTTGCATCTGACTCCTCGGTGGCGACAAAGGCTTGAGGGCCAAGGAAATCTTCCTCATCCTCGATCACTTGTTCTTCGGGCTCCTGTCCCTCAGGCTCAACCGAGGGTACATGCTGTATTTGCTATTTGGATACCTGTTTATCCTTTGACTTCTCCGAGGTAGATGATGTCGATACTGGTGCCATGTCGTGTACCGCGAACATCTCCTTAGCTGCATGTTGCTCTCCATATATCATCTTTATGCCATCCTTTTTGGGAACTTCATCATTTGATGAAGAGTTTGTGGCATTGCCCTCATGCTATGGATCCATGGCCTTCCAAGTAGAGCATTATATCTCATATCACCTTTGATGACATGAAACTTAGTGTCTTGTATGGTTCCGGACACATTGACTGGGAGGATGATTTTCCCCTTCGTTGTTTCACTTGCCATGTTGAATCCATTCAGGACTCGAGGGGCGGGTATGATTTGGTCGAGCAGTCGGAGCTGCTCCACGACCCTCGACCTGATTATATTGGTCGAACTACCTGGATCCACGAGCACACGTTTAACTTGAACTTTATTTAAAAGGATAGAAATTACCAGTGCATCATTATGAGGCTAAGATGTCTTCCTCGCTGAAAGTAAGGGTGTCCTCGAGTATGTAGTCCCGAGTCCTCTTCTCCCTTGTGATTGATACTTTCATTCGTTTGAATATGCGTCCCTGTGGGACATCGACTCCTCCGATGATCATGTGAATGACATGTTGGGGTTCTTCTGGTTCATTCTTCCTGTTTACATCTCTCTTGAAAATGGTTCTTGGCTGGGTTGCTGAGAAACTCTCGAAGATGCCCTTATTTGAACAATCGGGCTACCTCCTATCAAAGTTGTCTGCAGTCCTCGGTCGTATGACCATAGGTTCTATGATACTTTCACATTAAGTTGGGGTTCCTTTGAGAAGGATCGAGCTGTATGGGCTTGGGCCATCTGGTGTCCCTAATCTTTCCGATGGCAGATACAATATCCGAGGCATCGATATTGAAGTTATATTCTGATAATCGGGGTGCCTCCATCGGTCCCGAATGTCTGTCAAACCCGGCCTTGCTCATGAGTCCCCGGGAATTTTGACCTCGATTCATTCTTTGATCATTTCGAGGTATGTTACGCCTCGAAGTGTTTCTTCGATCTTCAATGTACGGCTGATACCTTTCCTTGTTTGGTATCGGCTCCCTTTCTACATTTCTCGATTCCTTTGTTAGTAGCCTGCTTGGATACACTGTGCCCGAGGGGGATCCCAATTGGTCGTCCTCGACCCTGATTTTTGACTGGTACTTGTTGTGCACATCTGCCCAAGTTACATCGGAATACTTGATCAAGTTTTGTTTCAGCTGTCTCGAAGCTATTGAGCTTCGTTCATTTAGTCCCTGGGTGAAGGCTTGCACGGCCCAATCATCGGAGACGGGTGGTAACTCAATTCGCTCCATCTGCAAACGGGATACGAACTCCCTCAGCATCTCGTTCTCTCTTTGTTTGATTTTGAAAACATTGGACTTCCTTGTAGCGACTTTTACAGAATTAGCATGTGCCTTTACAAATGAGTCTGTCGACATGGCAAATGAATCTATTGAGTTCGGGGAAGGCTATGATACCATATCATGGCCCCCTTGGACAGTGTTTCTCCAAATTTCTTCAACAAAACAGACTCGATCTCGTCGGCGTTTAAGTCGTTCCCCTTTATGCCACAAGTGTATGTGGTAATGTGCTCATTGGGGTTTGTGGTCCCGTTGTATTTTGGAATGTTGGGCATCCGGAACTTCTTCGGAATGGGCTTCGGAGCCGCACTCGGTGGGGATGGTTTCTGTACAAACTTCTTCGAATCCAGTCCTTTCAAAACCAGGGGTGCTCCTAGGATTTGGTCGACCCTCGAGTTGTAGGTTTCCACTTTCTTATCGTTGTCCTCTATCTTATTTTATCCTGACTCGATCCTCTTGGTGAGTTCCTCGAGCATTTTCATAATGGTGGGGTCAGCTCCTGTCCCGTTGTTACTTGATCTTTCTAGTGCTGGCTCAACTCGGGGAACTATTTCCAGTCCTGATGTGCTCGGAATCTTTTGCTGATTCTGCAATTGGGCGATGGCAACTTGTTGTGCTTGTAACATTTCAAAAATTACTTGTAGACTAACTTCTCTTTCTTCTCGAGTCTGCGTCCCTTGTGCATCAGGTTGGTTCCCTCCACGTATGCTTCCTTCAATATCAGTACCCAGATCGACGTACAAAGCAATATGTGAACCTACGTCGACAGGGTTTGGTGCTGGTGCTACCCCAGGATTTAGCGGTGGCACACCGGCCCTTGGAGCCGTCACACTATTTTCTCCATGGAAACCGAGACCGTCGTTTCTAGGTGTGTTTGTTGAGTTAAACATATTTTAACCTGAAATCAAAGAATCTTTGGACAAGAAAAAGTGTGAAGAATAACGTGTGTTATCAGAAAACTAGCACCAAAATAATCACTATTATCTTTAGCCCCACGGTGGGCGCCAAACTGTTTACCTCGAAAATGGTGTTAACAATTATACTTGATTTGTGGTTCTAGAAAATATGTGATTTATTCCATTACTAGTTAATAGTCAGGAAATGATAAGTGTAAGTAGAAGAATGTGATCACAAAACCAGTTTTGCTAAAGGAGCGAGGGCCTCGAGCTTGATGGTTTCAGAGTCTCGAGGTCAGTTTATAACAATGAAGTATAATCTTGAGCATATTAAACGAGAAAAGCAAAGTAGAATGTTCTATAGCAGTGAATGATGTCCCTTACAAAATGATTGGGGTCCTCTTTATATAGGAGGGAAAACCCCTAATATGGTACATTTCTAATTATGATAAATAATATTATTGGTACAGTTGTACAACGGCCTAGTACGGATTTGTAGTATCTCTCACAAATCTTATTTGTCCTAACCACGTGTCCTTGGGAATTTTCCGCTTTTTTTTATTGTCATCGATTTTGTACTGCCTCGAGGTAAGCTATGTCAGGCCTTCGATGTGCTCTCTCGAGGTATGTACTCTAAGGTCGGACTCGAACCCTGCTTAAAGTCTTCCGAGCTCGGGCTCGGTACAACAGAGACCTCGAAATCGAACTCCTCCGATTTCGACCGTATACAAATGCTAATATACAGATGACATTCCCAGTCATCTTTTGCCCCCTGACCACCGAACTATATACATAGCACCTCGGCTAAACTAAATTTTTTGAATTGAACAAGACTCTAGTTGGAGAATTTTTTGATTGCTAATTTTTGGAAATTTTTCACTTTGGGGAAACTATTTATCTATGCGAAACAACTTACTCTTGTTGTCATCGTCTACTCTACGGTACTTTTTAGCACTTGCTCCTAGCACTTGCTACGCTACTTATCAACATGAAACATTATTTTCGTTCCTTATTGCTTAAAAATCATCTCCTCTAGCCTCACCTCCCGCTATCAATATGATATTTCACCAACATAATATCTAGACCGAAATGACTTAAAAATTAACTCTTAGCTAATATACATTTTTTTAATAAAATACTTTTATGTCGCAAATATTCTACATCCTATAAAACAGAACAGTAAACCAAAAAATATATCCGAAATATTTTCAAAGCTAAAGTGAGAAGAGCAACAATACCTTATTGACCAAATAGGAACAGTAAAAAAAAGGAGCGACAAACTACGTCATCCATTACTCGAACTTGAAAAGAAAAGCAAAGAGATATAGATATTAACAAAAATAACAGAATCAATTGAAGTAACAAAAAAAAAAATACGAACTACGCTTCAAATACTAAAAAACATAACACAACAAAAATAACAGAAAAAAGCAGATAATAGTTTCAAACATATGGAAAAAAAATCTATACTTGATTATTCAAGCTTGGATAGAGGAAAAGACCGAAACAGCTCACCCATATTACTGTTCATGGAAAGTAGATGGTAAATGAGCGGGTTGGGCTGAATTTAGACGGGTCAAGATGGGTTAGGTCAATAAATGGGTCATTGTCCAACCCAGTCCAAAGTGTACTTGGGTTAAGATGGGCTGGGTCAAGATGGGCTAAACAATAGGTCATAACCCAACCCGTCTAACTTGACCCATATTTTAGAACTATGTTGATCTTATAAAAAAAATAGCTTTTTACCTTAAAATGTGTAAGTTAAAAAATATTTTGCAAGAGAAGTAGGGGTAGCGTGGGTGGTGTGGTGCACAAAATCAACAATTCTTTCTATGCACAAAATCAAACATTCCATTGGTTGGAAAGTTTTGTATCAGTGCTTTGTGTTAACCAAGAAAAAGTATCGATTTGTGGTCTAATTTTGTTTATAAAGAGAGCTGATTGAGATTCTACTCGTATTTGCAAAGGTATTCCTTTACGTTTCTCATAAAGAAAGGGCTACACGTTTTTAAAACTACTTTTTAATGCATCACTGAATACATTAAAAAAGATTGACTATTGAAATGCTACCACTTAAATTTGGTCTATATTGAGCTATAGAATAGACTAATGCAGTGAAGGCTGAATAATTAAGAAATTTAACTTAGAAAACTAACAGACTACAATTACTATGGGTCAAATGGCTGCAATGCAAAAAAATTATAACCGTGTAAGATAAAGAAACCAACAATCAAGGCAACATAATAAATCAAATTAATTATATTTACAAAACTGATGGAACGGCTCAAGGATAAAATGGTCACTCAGCTTTTGAATAATATTTTAGTAAAATAACTTACCTTAAAAGTCTTTACACTTATAATATAGTATATAGATATAGATATAGATATAGATAGATTTGAACTTTGTTTGAGTTGCTACATTTATGAGTTATAAAATTTATTTACCATTCAAGAATGTTAAGTCCAAACTTGAAATAATACGTTAAAAGATAAAATTATGAAAAAAGTGTAAGACATATTTATAAATTATATTACAATAAATATTTATATGTATAAAATATTTTAAAAACTGTCCAATATATTATCGGGTTGGTTTAGTTTCGGTTTGATTTTTTTAGTTAAAACCAAACCAAACCACTTATGGTCAGACTTTTTTTTCAATACCAAACCATAATCGAGTTTTTTTTCCAGTTTGACTAGGATTATCGGTTTTCTTTGTACACCCTTACTTTACAGAATAGATGCCATGACTCAAATATGACCCAGATCGTGATGGCGCCTATCGTGTTACAAGACAAGTCTATTTTCCAAAATATTACTACTAATTTGATTATAAGAATTTAATAAAACATATCCAATATTTGAATTTCCTCGTAAAAGAAGCCAACTCTAAATATAAATATAGAAAATATGGAAACGAGCCCCAAACATCGGGGTGTCTCTAAGTCATGAGCGTCTAAATCTAAGAACTAAGATATATAGACTGTGTAACTGTCAATACAGCCCAAAAAGAAGAAATAGATGATAAAAGGAGTACAAGGTCCTGGGGATGCTAGCAGCTATCTTGCAGTCTCCAAAGATAGCCGGCCTGAACTCAACGATCGCCGCGCTCTAACTCACCTGGATCTGCACATAAAGTGCAGGGTATAGTGTTTAACCAAAGAATTGGATTCTTTGCCCAAAGCTATTTTAAGAAGAACACCGGTTTCTGATAACCAAAGAATAAGATTATAGTAGGCAAACTTGTAAATGGAAACCAGTAAGATGCACAGAAAGAAAATATATTGCAATAGTGGTTCGGGATCCTCTCCTTACAGGTTATATTTTACTCCCTTATATAGGGAATTTCCTAATATAACGTCTGCCTTTTTCAGTGATTGAGCATTAGTGACTAATAACGACTTCAATGTAACGTTACAATGAATCATCTGTAACTGTTGAGTGAATGTTGTGTAATGTATGGATCTCTGATTTGAAGATCTCTGAATCTGCCCTTTATTCTGTCCAAATACACTTTTGACCGTGTCTCTTCATCTTCTCAATTAGGTTGAAACTTCCGTAGCTAATTAACCCGTGGATGTGATTTGTCATACCTCTTTGCCTCGTACCTCTTCTTAGAGTCCCGTCCAGCTGTCGTGTCTTCATTGCTCCACGTAGACTACTGAGTCATCAAGATTTGTTACATGTGTGAAGCTCTTTTTTTAACCAATACAGATAGTCCCCCCACTAACCATATATTTAAAAATTAATATTTGGTAAGTGGATACTCATTTATGGCGGGAATATTTTGCCGCCGCTTTACTTGAATCATTGTATCTTTTCCTGTACATAAGCGTCGCTTGTCACTTCCATTTAGTGTTTATGTCACGTGCATTCTTGGGTTGGTTCTGCAATTATTCAGCGCCTTTTAAAGCTTTCTTGCGGCTGCACCAGTCACGAAGTGACATCTTCAATTATGGTTTTCACATCATTGCCCCTTTTTTATTCGACAGTTGCCTTCGATTATAAATACCCCCTTTTTCCTTTTCTTTCACGAAAAGCTTCTAACTTTCAAACTTTATTTATAAAGAACTTTTTCCTTTGCCTTTGTAGATATGTCTTCTTCAAACCGATCTAAGTGAGTCATAAACGTTGATGAGTTGACACCCTCTTCTGCTCCAACTCAGAGTGTGAGAGGTGGTAGATTGAGGAGTTTAGGCTCTACTCCTTCGAGAGGTTTTTCATCTTCTCAGATTGTTTCCCCTCCTTCTACTAGGTCTGTAATCTCCTCAAGATCTAGGGTTTCCAGGTCTTTGTCCAGGGGTAGAGAACATCACGAACCCCTAAGCGAACCACGGGTTGATGAAATTATTCCAGCTGAGTTTACCTTCACTAGGGATAGTCAGGTTCTTGTAGACCAGTCGTCCTCGCTTGATAGTGTTGATAGGTATCCCACTCTTATTACCGAAGGTTTCATTCCCCTTGTTCGCAGGGAATATTCTTGGGAGTCTGATTTTCCCATTGTTATTCCGAATAGTAACCAAAGAATAACGTCTTACAAGACGAGGCATTCTTTTGTTTACACTTACCCTTTTTCTCTAGGGTTTAGACCTCCTATTGATCCAGTCATCATCGAATTTTGTCGTTTCATCAACATTTTCTTAGGACAAGTTGGTCCTCTTGTGTGGCGGGTTGTCGCGTGTCTTAGATGTTTAGATTCTTTAGCCTCGGTTCCTTTTTCCTTCAATCACCTCATTCATATTTATTCTCCTACCTTATTTCGTCAAGGGGTCTTCACTCTGGCTACTAGGAGCAAAAGAGCGTTGGTAACCCCTGATGATGATAAGGATAGAGGTTGGTACCTTTTATACGTTGTTGTGCCCACTGCTGGTTTAGTGGGTGAGGATAACCTTCCCTTCCCTGAGAAGTGGAATCGCGCACGTGAGTACATTTTAGCTCACACCTGTTATTTTTATTCTCTTTTCTTTAAGTGTTTTATTAACACCGTAGCTATTTTCTTTCTCTTTCAGCAATCATGGGTACTGTTGAGATTGTCTCCGGTATCCGTGATTTGGTAGAAAAGTTGTTATCAGTTTCTCCATTGGAGGAAAGATCTTGGAAGTACTTCTCCGTGAAGTACGGTTGGAAAGTGAAGACCCATGGTAAGTGAAACTTTTGTTTTCGCTTCTTTTCCTTACTCAAGCTTCTTTTTCTTCGTTTGCTTAACCCTTTTCCTTTTGACAGGGTTTTCTGCTATGGGGATATCTGCTGCATCCATCCCAAAGATGTCTTTGGCTCAAGCCTAGGAGATTATTATTGGTTCCTCTTCTTCCAAGAGGAAAGTTGGTGGGTCTAAGACCTTTGAGAAGAAGAAGAGGGGGAGGGCATTTTAGTGCACAGGTCATGTAGAAGAAGGGTGGTCTCAGACGATGAGCCTACACCCATGGCTATGTCTTTCGTACCTGGTGTCAGACCTCCTACCCCTGGGGATTCTTCTTCTTCTCTTGCACATGACTCTCCGGATCATCTATTCCACGAAAGTTTTGGCACTGCTGTTAATGAGACTCCTCTGGCTATTTTTGCTCCCTTCTTTAAAGAAATCCCTTCATCTGTTCCGGTTATTTCCACTGCTCCTTCGGCCATTTCTGCTCCTGCCGCTGCCTTGCCCGTGGCTTTCTCAGCTCTTCAAGTTTCCATGCCTGAAACTTCTTCAACTCCACAAATTTCATTATCCATGGCTCCTTCATCTCAGCCTGCTTCCATGCCTCCTACTAGAGAAGTAGGGTCTTCCAGCAGGGAGATGAAGCAAGTGCTAACTGAGGTTCCGGCTGATGGGAGCCTTTTTAAGAAATTTGGCCAACCTGAAGTGCGGCTAAAGCCTTTGATTTGCCTAACAGAGAGGACCAAGCTGGATAGTCACAGTTCTCTTACCTGAGCTAATGAGGTTGTGCATTCCTCCTTAAAGGTAACGTTCGTTCTTTTGTATCTCATTATTATGTAATTACCGTATCTAATCGATTTTGTTTTTGTAGATCAATCTCATAGGCAGAGAACTCATGAAGAGGATTTCTAACATGAAGCAAGAGCTAAAGGAGTGGCATGCTAAAGCAAGGAATTGGAAGGGGCAATATGATACCTGAGGCTCGATGAAGAAGAAAAGAATACCTTGGAGCGGAAGATGAGAGTTGTGGCTGCAGAGTTGGCAGTGGAGAAGTCTTCTTCTAACCAAGCGGACAAAGAAAAGAGTATTCTTGATTCTTCGTTCGTTGAGCAATTATCCGTGCCTCGGAAAAATTTAGGAGCTTGAAAGCTTTGCTAGAGCAGAAGGAGGAATACTCAAGCGAGCTTGTGCAGTCACTTACCCGAACTCAGGAGGATCTTCGCATTGCTTTAGACAAAACCCAATATTTGGAGGAGTCAATTGTACCTTTGAGGGCTGCCCATGAAGCTGCTGAAGTCGAGAAGGATGGGTTAAGAGCTGAGCTTCAGATATGGGAGAAAGATTATGAAAGTCTCGAAGAGGCGGCAGCTGTCGATGTTAGTTGGGCGTACATGAATTCTCGCCTCGATACATTGACGAAAATGATTCGGGGAGATTTTGACCTTGATGCCGAAATTGTTAAGATCAATGAAGCCAAGGAAAAGGCTCAACAAGGTTTGGATCATTCCCCACCTGAAGGTGAGACTCCTGCTATCCAAGCCTCTTCATCCCAAGCTGCTCTTACTCCTTCTGTTGATGAAGAAGTCAATCCTCCTCAAGAAGATTAAGATGTTGATTCACCCCCCCCCCCCCTTTTAATNCCCCCCCCCCCTTTTTAATCTTTATCTCAATTTGTGGTTACCCCCAGTCCCATCGGGGGTAAATTTGGATCTCTTTAAAGTCCCCAAATGACAACTTAGGGGCACCTCAATGTATAAAAATTTATACGGCTAAGTATAAGTTAGTACTTAGTTTTTACTTAGCCGTTTTAATATATTGATGCAAGTATGACTTTTGTTTTCCGTTGAGTTTCTGTTTCACTCTTTAAGTCTTTTGCATGCTTTATTTTTCGAGGTTTTAGTTTTACCTCTGAATTTTGCATATAGAATACTTTAGATTACTCATACCTTTTCGTAATAGGCACAATGTTGTCGCGCTCCCTTTTTCTCTCCTCGCGGAGATTGGGTTCTTGACATTTTTGGGACAAACTCCTTTGGGAAGGAAGAAGTTAAAAGAAGAGTCGCCACCTAACGATTTTTATGGTGCGTTAGGGCACCTGAGTAGTTAACTCATGAACTAGTTTGTATTACCAGAAATTAGGTAAGGGATTGAAGTTATCCCAAGGGGAAGGTGTTAGGCACCCCTCAGGATCCACAATTATGGGTCCCGACCAAATGGTTTTGTGAATTCAAACAATAAACAAATAAAAAGCAAGGCTCATTAAGAGGATATTTCAAACAAGTATAGAAGTTTTATTGAAAGTTTAAAAGAAACTAGAAATAAGCATTTAAGAAAATATCCCAGATTTAAAGTAATGCGGATCACATCAATGCAATACCCGGTAATCACTCCTCAAAGAGGGGCTACACGTGGTATTAGCGCACCGGCCATCATATCCATATTCTACCCTTCCCACCCCGTGAAGGTAATTAAAGAGTGTGTTGGTCAGGGATTTTATTGCGTGCTATTACACGTCCCATCTTATCAGTCCCGGAGGAGATTAGGACTACTATCCTAAAGGGTAAGTGCTAGGCAGAACTCCTAGATTTAAAGGACAAATTCTAAGCGACAAATAAAACATTTAGGACTGCAAGTATAGGGGACACACAGGAGCAGATAATAGGCTCATGAATCCCTCCACAAATTAATACACATAACTAGCACGAATCAAACACAAAGAGGTCTTTGAATTTCAGAACCTAAGGCAGGATGTCTAAGTGAGAATACAATAATGGGGTAGTCTGATAACTGAGTTTCAGAAGAAATCTTTTTACCAGTTCTAGACTATGAATTCTGATCTGTAATTAGCCAAACAAACAAAGAGACTATTTTCCAGTTTTAAAAAACTTAATGCCTAAGGCTTGCCTAAGCGGGTTTAACAAACTCCAGTTATCCTGTTTAGACTTAATCATGATAAAGGAATGAGTATTTAAATTAATGTGAATGCAGTGTCCTACAAACACGATATCTAAATTCATACAGGGTGTGGAATGATGCAAACCTACGCATGCTTTTCTAAATGCACAAACGTTTTCAGAAATCAGAATCGATTATTATTTTAGGGCGAAATTTACTCATTAACACATCTTTTTGACTCGAAACAGGAAATACAGAAGCGTAGTTAAGTTGCTGAACCTAGCACATGATTTCTAATGCAAATAGCAGTATGTCCTTAACACATGAGTTTGGCATAGGTAATATGAGCATGCTGAGAATGAATTCCTAAGGTAACATGATCTGTAATGCAAATATTGACGATTAATGATTTTAATCTAAATCAGGATTTCTAAGTGAGGTATGAGTATAGTAAAGATGCTTGAGATAAACGGGCCTAAAACATGTTTTCTAATGCATGCATGGCAAGTATTCCTAAGCATGGTAAATATTGCACACATATACAAAATAAATCCTATAACATGGTTTCTACCCATAATTATACTAAGCATACATAATCCCGCTCATTTCACTATCCAGCCCATAACTGTTTTTACAATTAATTATTACAGACCATCCTTGCAAAAACTCCATAAAACAAATTAAGAAGTTACACTATAGAAGGCCTAACAGTAGGCCCAAGTCCTCAGATCCAACAATGCCATATGCCATGACCTTTTGTAACCCAGGTGCGTCAGAGTTACTAAGGATCTCAAAAGACCCAGGCAGTGCTCACACCCAAGTATCCTAGCCAGGAATGAGTAAGTGCAGTGTGGAATGCCAACCTTGTGTGTCAAAGTTCAATGGGTACTCAAATGGTCCCCAAGGCAGTGCTCACACGAAGGGGGCTGAACTTAGAGCTAAAAGTAGTGAGATGTGCCTATAGTTTGGAAAAGAGCTGAGTTTGAAAAAGGTAGCTTTTAGAAATAACTATTTTGAAAAATAGCTTCATAGAACAACATTAGAGTTTGTTTTATGAAAACTGGTTTGCAGAAGAAAGAAACAAGATAATCAGCAACCCAGAACATACATGACTTAGGAAGCAAACACAAACAAGGATAGGGGACTAGGGACAAATTAGTCACATAGTAGAGGCAGACTTGCACACAAATAGTCCTTAGGCTAGTGCTATATGGTTTAAAACAATCACGACCTAATTATCACAGAATGTTCATGCCAGGAATCTAACAGCATCAGACTGAAGGGTGTCAAATAGAGTCACATATTAGGTCCAGGATTAGGGTTTACATAATAACTAAGTATTAGGGGGTGCATGTTCATAGTGTTGGGAGTCAGGCAGATTCATGATGGAAACATGTAAGGGAAAGCAGTAGACATGTTAGATTAAAGGGAAAGGGGAATCACATAGGCAAATAGACGTGAGAAATATGTTGAGTTGGATGCTACAAACTTAAACTAGAAACATACCAGTTAGGAGTAAGAATAAATGCAGAATGAAGAGCAGTAATGCGAAGGACAGTAGAGTAGTAGTATGCAGATACAACAGAATAGGAAAGCAACAGAGCAATAACATAATAGTCAGCCTTGGCTTGTAGCCGGCTAACACATAAATAGTAGCAAGTAACACCAGAAGTAACAGAGCAGAGAGCTTTTTGTGTGAGAGAGATAACTTTTTAACCACAAGTGTACGTGTGTCTATTGGTTCTGTTATGCTAAAGAGAGTAGGGTGTTTATAGTTCTGAAAATGACTAAAGGAAATAAGGTAAGGAATAATTAGCCTAATATAATTTTGGAAATAATAACCAATCAGTGTCAATTAAAGGCCTGGACTCCCTTTAATTAGGGAGTCAAGTTCAAACGGACCAATCAGAGTTAAATCAGGGAATGGAATCAAATAGAGTGATCTTACCATAACGGGGGTAGTAAAATCATGGAGTGTGTAACAAAGACCAGGTTCATAACACGTAATTAAGGAAAGTACACACCGATAGCACATTCACAAAACAAAGTATGGATTTAATTCTGAAAATTAGTCGAGGGAATCTCGACTGTAATTGAAATCACATGGAATCAGGCATAATCAAGGAAAGTATCACACAATCAAGGGAAACAATTCCAAAAATCAGTACAGAACATACAGAACCATAGGTTCGAATAAAACATCACAGAGTCAGTAGAGGGTATCAGGATCCCTAACCATGAATTAGAGTAAGAAACATAGAGCACATAGAGAGCCTATAAGAAGTATATTGATTGGCTAAACATAGCAAACAAGACGGACTAAAAAACCTAAAAATTGGGGGATTTTCCGTAAGAAGCTTTGAATCAAAACGTATTAACAAAGAAAAACATAGAATAACATTAAAGCAGAAGAAAAAGGAATCGATTTTTGAAAGGGGTTTGTGGAACCCTAGTTCTGAAAGATCGTTTAAAGATGAAAGTTTTTTAGGGAAAAGCATAGAAAAGCTTCGTAATACTATAGATCTAAAGTAGATCTAGAATAAATCAAAAAATATAGGGTTAGGTTTTCGTGGAACCTAGAGAAGTAAGAAAAACCTCAAAGACGGCACCGGCCTAAGCCGGAACAAGTTGTAAACTTACTCAAACGGCTGGGGAGGCCGGAAAGTGGCATGGGACCATGGGAGATGAGTTGGACCACTCCAGGTTCACCTGAGAGCCCCAGAGCATAACTGGACTGGTGCAAAGTGGACAAATAGCCATGAGACGAAGATGAGCCATGGTTTCTGGTGAGAGAACCAGTCGGAGAAGATGACCGGACTATATCGGAGAAGAGAAGCCAAATGAGGCTTCTAGAGAGAACTTAGAGCGTAACAGAGAGAGATAGAGAGAGTGTGAGTCTGAGAGAATGAGGGGTTGGAGGGGGGTAGTAATTAGGTTTAATTATGGTAACCATGATCTCGACTGTTGATCTCATTTGATCAACAGTTCAGATCAAGTGTGGGGTTGGGCCGGGTTATTTGTGGGTTTTGGGCTGGGTTGGTTAAGGGGTTTTGGGTCAGGTGGGTTGGGTTTAAAACTGGTCATAATTTAAATAAAAATAGGCTAAAGATTAAATACCCAATTAAATAAGATAATTAATTAATAATATAGCTAATAATTGTATAAAAATAAATTGAAACCAAATAAATGAAATTAAGGCGATTGACTAAGATATAAAAATTATAAATGATCATTCATTGATTTTAAAATGGTATAAATGCACATTTGTGCTATAATTGCAAAAATTGCTGAAATTAACTGAATGATGCCAATATTGGCTAATTTGTGAAATAATAAAATTCTAAGGGAATTAAGTAGGATATAGTAACATGTTGGGCAAAATGATTTGAAATGATATCATTTATGAATAATTATGGGATATAAAGTATTAAATAACAGGAAAATAATTGGATAAAAATACGAAAAACTGTGAGAAAATACCAGTTACTGTAAGGAGTGATTTTAAAAGTATATATACAAGTTTGAAAATAATTTGAAGAAAAATTGGGTATCAAAAGGTGTCATATTAAATGTGTGCCTTTTTGTAGTAAGCATAATTTATGGAAGAGGGGCCTTTTTTGATCGATACTTAATGAAGAAGACGTCTCAACTTTATAAAGGTGTAATAATGCAATAGAGTGATAGGAATTTTTTCACATGTTTAAGAATGTTTCTGAGGAAAGTTTTTTGTTTGATCTTTCACAACTTTTTACATGTGTTTGATTATCGTCTAAAACTCATGTTGCAACTGTTTTCTTTTAACATATTTGATATACACTTGTATTTCGTAACTGTTTTTCGTATGTAATAGTTTTTTCGAGTTAATACAAGAGAACAATTGTTTTTCGCTCGTAACAATTTTTATTCAAGTTGGGGTTTTCATCCGTAACTATTTTTGTCGACAACAGTTTTCAATAAGCACGAGGAAAATGCTTTTGCATCCGTAACTGTTTTATTTGATAACAATTTTCTATATGAGTACAAAGATTTCGTGACTATTTTTAGTTACAACAGTTTTTCTTTTGAACAAGTACAAAGATGCGCATTTCTTCCTCGTGGCTGACATTGCCAACATTTTGCCTTTTAACCTGAACATGTTCGAAGGTTTTTTGGATTAGAGGCTTTGTGTTTGAGTCTTTGGCTCTTTCGATTTTGCTCGTATCACTTGGCTTGCTGGATAGATGGATCTTTAGGCTCGAGCTTTGACTCTTTGATAGTCTTTTTTGCTTCATTTTTTCCTTCCATACTGTATAGCCCCCAAAATGTTTGAGCTTTGAAGAATGAAATCTCGAGCACTTGACTATTCCTTCCTTGTGGTCCTTTTCCTGAAAAGGAAAAACATACGGGACTCGAAGGTATATAATTTTTAGATGATGACTTGCTTAACCCTTTTTAAAACGTCCATCAGAAAGTGTAACCCTAGACCGGGAATTTAGTTATTTCCTCGCGTCTTTACAGGACTAATATCATCATCTGGTGATGGGTTAGCTTTATGCCTATCATCTAAAAAGGTTAGTAAATTTTCAAATGTTCAAAATAAAATCGAACGTGTGATACCTGACCGGGGATACTTTTTTCCTTAAAAGTAGTAATTCTTCAAGTGAATGGCATTCCAACTTGTTGGTAGGAATCTATTGTCCATAGCTTCCAACTCGTAGGCGCCTGATGTGTGGCTAGAATTCATGGTTTAATGCATTATATGCCTAACATTTTATGTGCGTTAATGGTAAAAATACACCTCGTTTGAGTATAATGGAGTCTATTTCATGTGTAGGTGAATTGGAGATGGAAGCCGAGCTAAATGGATGCATAAACGTCAAAAATACACTCAAGAGTAAAAAAGGAGTGAACCTGGATATAGACAGGCGTTTGGGCTGTAAAGCCTGGCCTAGCCAGGCGTTTGGGGGGCGTTTGGGCCCCAACTCCAGGGGTGGCCAGGCGTTAGCCAGGCGTTTGGCCTGTAACACCTGGTCCTCAGTCCAGCCCAGTCCGAGTTTTAAAGGCTTTAAGTGTTTCTCGGTTTGACTAGAAGTATCCTACACATTTAGGGTTTGTCCCAAAACATATAAATAGACCCAAAAACACAACTTTGAGAGAACTTATGCCATTAGAGACAAGAGAAGCTTGTGGAATACTACTCAGTAAAGCAAAATATTGATTTTTACATCTTTTATTCATTACTCTGTAATTTAATTATGCAAGTTATTTTGGATATGATTATTATGAGCATGAGTAGCTAATTTCCTTAATCTAGGGTTTTGGTGGAACCCATTGGGG